>JAMKCH010029940.1:0-36335 GCA_023653785.1 Ophioderma brevispina
ATTGTAGAATATTGTTTGGTGCCTTTAGCACTTGACTACATCGACCAGGTGCACAGTGCACATTTGTAATCGCAAAATTGTTCGTTTGCTCGTACTTAACAACAAAGCCTACGGCTTAGGCTCTAAACATTGTCGGACATTATTCAAATTGTACCCAAAATAGCTCCAAGACGGGCGATGATTAATATTATGCCATGCTCAAGGTGTTTTAAGACGGCGATTTGCAAGAGGATTTCCTTAAAACAGAAGTACTGTACGTACTTAACGATGTTTCCGATGATGGACGATGTGATAAAGTTAAATTTTAGCCCGGGATTTTATCGCCACTGGATTCTTATTCTCCACATTTCAGCTCAAATTGGAGTAATAAGGCTAACTTATCATACTCTAAAAAACAGCGTTGCCAACAAATCGGCAAAAGCGTCTCAATTGCGTATTTTCCTGGACTCATTTGTAGGCAGAAAAATCCAACAGGCGATCCAATAAATATCGAATCGATGGCACACAAATATAAAATCGACACGCGACAGTTTAGATGGGGCTAAAAAGCGAGCCGCGACACACCAAGTGCACTTAAATCGCGACACGGCCACAGCCGTGTAATTTGGCAACCCTGATAGACCCCTAGTATGGGCCCATAACCCAAGAAAGCTTGACAAGGTCAGTGTGAGTCTGATACCAGGGCTAAAATGTAAACATGATATGACAATGGCCCAAGGCCTTGATGGACTTCCACCAAGTCTGACTCTACCCTTATCATTAGGGAATCATAAGGTTATCAATTACTCTTGAAACACAGATTATACTATAACCAATGACTGGACTTGAGTAGTCTAGTGCCAAAGGAGTATTTGACACCAGCTCTATTTGACCCTGAACACACTGCAGGGATAGATGATGAAGATGTGGAGATGGATGGGTGATCAGGCAAATGATGAGTTAATAAAGGTGTTTTTTTTTTTTTTTTTTGTGATGGCAAGTTAGGAACTGAAAGGGTAAACATCCCGATTTGTAATTGCTACAGAAAGAGACTTTATTAAAAGTTAAAATACAAAAATAATATAAATTGTCTTATAAGGACGCAAAAGCTTCGAGAACTCAGAGCGCACAGTAAACATGAAAACACTCTTGCTCCCGTAGTGAATCTTAGGTGGCTGATCAAATTTCTTACCTACAACTATCCTATTGTTTACTCGCCCTTTATCTAACGAACCAAATAACAAAGCCCATTCAAAAAGCAGTTGGCAGAGACTAAGATCAAAGAAAAGCCTTTTCAACCAATTTAAAACCTGCGATGTGATTTGGTGCGTGTCTTAAAAATTGCATAGCATTACACACCCAACAGAACAATCCAAAATTAATAATCGTAGTAGTGGATCATTTCACAAGAGAAAAACATTTTTAATGATATCTGCTGTAAGGAAATCATCGAAGCTGATTAATGAGTAACTCTATGAGACATAGATTCAATTGCAGAATCGAAGCAAATAGTGGTTTCTATGCCGAGGTATTGAGGGACTCGGCAAAAATAAGGTCCACCAATGTTTATATTCTTTAATTCAAGACAAAATTAGCCTAGAATATGATAAAAAATATAGTATGGGGCTCAAAAAGGCGATTGATTTTTGTGTAGTCTGCAAAACAAGGGGCACATAAAGATTGTCGGTGTAGTGTGTGTATATCTTGTCTATGGTCAACATGTAAACCCTAAAAACATAATGCCCACTGTTTTCCACATATTGGCACACTGTAAACCTGGATACAGTGTCCTCTTGGATTACAAGGTGCGTCCTTAGGTCGCATGTGTTGGTGACCTTTGTGGCTCTTTGTTCCCCTTCACAAACTGGGACGGCAGACGACACAGCGTTTGGTGTGAACTCATATTTTTTTTTCTTTGTTCTTTTTTGTTCTAATAGTTGGGGGGGGGGGGGAAAGTTTCAGTTGTTTTTAGGGTCAATCCGATTATACCATCCAAACATTTTTAGGCTCAAGTGCCGTGCTGTTATTCATGATGTACATACTTATTCTTCCTGCAGGGTGTTTTGGACCGATTCAAGCAGATTACAGCCAAGTTAATATTCTCAGTGGATGCTGTGAGATACATGGCAACAAGACCCACTGAACCATATAGGCAAAACTCAAAACAGGTGGTCCGAGGACTGCTGAACTAGAGAAGTGTGTGTGCGAATACCATATGTGAAAAACCAAGGAGAAATGATGTTGGTGACATTCCAAATGGGTAAGTTTAAGGAAAGTTTAAGAATGTGTGTGTGTGGTGTAGTGAAAACTAGGTAGTGTGACTGTTTTGTGAAACTATTCAGTTGTTGAAGAATGTCCTGTTGGACTTAATGTTATGAAAAGAGCAGACAGCTTGATATTAATTTTGAGTCCAGATGTGATTGGTGTTATTCCCTTTGGTAGTTAGAATTTTACAAGTTACATAACAACATATGTTGTACCCCTCAAAAAAAAGAGTGATTAGTTTGAGCCTTTTGTTTTGATAATCGGTGTTTGTATTGTGAGCTTTTTAGGAATCTAGACTCTTACTGTGGAAATCTTTCAGGGCTTTCACTTCCTGCTTGTTATATGAAATCGGGTTTCAATAGGCTAAATGATAGCTTTGTTTTCTTGTTATATCTGGTGGTTATAGATTTTGGCATGTGGTTATATGTGTGTATATGGGTGGGTGTGGGTGGGTGTGTGTGTGTGCATGCATATGGGATCTTTTGTTCCATTCATTTACAGCCTATTTCTGAAGTGAAGGGCACATACATGTGGTCCTGTAGATAAAGCTTTGGAGTCAATCTTAGGATTGTGGGTTCCAGTCTTGCTCTAGCCGACTTGTGCTCTTGAGCAAGGTAATTTACCTCTCTCTCTCTTTCTCTCTCTCTCTCTCTCTGTCTCTCTCTCTCTTCCTCTCTCTCTTCCTCTCTCTCTCTACCTCTCTCTCTACCTCTACCTCTCTACCTCTCTCTTGACCTCTTAAGTGAAATAGGGAGCTGTTAGGGGAGTGAATGTCCCAATCTAAGTGCTGATAGATTTAAGTGCAACTGGCAGCTGCCTTGTTGAAATGAAATTGGGACAACTTCCTAGTTGCAATTCATTGTAAAGTATGCTATTGTATCATACTATAAACACACCAATTTATTATGATGCACTTCTACTTTCAAAGGATTATAGTTTACGGTGTTAAATTTTTATGAGATTCCCCGACCAAAAGTAAAGTTTTAAAAACAAAATCGGAGTAGTAAGGTCATGATGAGATCTTGGTAATAGTCTGCAAGACTGAAATTAGTCTATAGAACCCAATATAAACCTACAGTTCAACAAGTATATCCCATTTTTACCTTTCTTCCACCAGTCTGCAAGACTGAAATTAGTCTATATAACCTAATAAAACCATACAGTTTAAGAAATATATCCCATTTTCCCACTTTATATTTTCATCCACCAGCATATTTCTAAGTGATTTTGTGGAGTCAGGAAAGCAAGCAGATGGCACCATCCCACCACTCACATTTGAACAGCTTCCATTTAATCACCCGCTGTATATCATGTATTCATCAGGCACAACTGGTATACCCAAATGCATGGTGCATTCAGCAGGGGTAGGTAATTCTCTGCAAGAAGGTTGTAAGTGCAAAAGCTGCCATGCTATACATCTGAGTACTGCCATGTATAAGGAGGACTCTCAATGCATCTTTCCTTGAGGCAGTGGCTTTTGAAATGGTGGTTCAGGCGACTTTGTCATCTAAGAAACATTTCAAAACCATTGACAAAAGACTTGGCATTATAGTATGTTGATGGAAATGTTGACAAATGGCAACTTTTGCACTTCTGACCTTGTTGCCCTCACACAACAATCTGAACTAAAATATCACTCAAAGTGGTTTAGCTGCAAATTAATCTGCATGTCTTGAACTAATAATTTTTATAATTAAAATTGGGATTCCCCAATCTTACTTAGCCTAGATGCACAGGTAAAAGTATATTTTTAATCCAGTGTAATATTCATTAAATCATTACACTGAGTTGATTTCCTTTACACCAATGTTGACTGAAATATATGCATTTCCCTTCTGAGAAGTGGAATGCCCCAAAATACCTATTTTAGCACCCCTAAAAGAGAAAATGGTCTCGACCAGTGACCCCAGGTCACAAAAAAAAAAAAAAAAAAAACTCTACCTCTCTCTTGACCTCTTAAGTGAAATAGGGAGCTGTTAGGGGAGTGAATGTCCCAATCTAAGTGCTGATAGATTTAAGTGCAACTGGCAGCTGCCTTGTTGAAATGAAATTGGGACAACTTCCTAGTTGCAATTCATTGTAAAGTATGCTATTGTATCATACTATAAACACACCAATTTATTATGATGCACTTCTACTTTCAAAGGATTATAGTTTACGGTGTTAAATTTTTATGAGATTCCCCGACCAAAAGTAAAGTTTTAAAAACAAAATCGGAGTAGTAAGGTCATGATGAGATCTTGGTAATAGTCTGCAAGACTGAAATTAGTCTATAGAACCCAATATAAACCTACAGTTCAACAAGTATATCCCATTTTTCCCTTTCTTCCACCAGTCTGCAAGACTGAAATTAGTCTATATAACCTAATATAACCATACAGTTTAAGAAATATATCCCATTTTCCCCCTTTATATTTTCATCCACCAGCATATTTCTAAGTGATTTTGTGGAGTCAGGAAAGCAAGCAGATGGCACCATCCCACCACTCACATTTGAACAGCTTCCATTTAATCACCCGCTGTATATCATGTATTCATCAGGCACAACTGGTATACCCAAATGCATGGTGCATTCAGCAGGGGTAGGTAATTCTCTGCAAGAAGGTTGTAAGTGCAAAAGCTGCCATGCGATACATCTGAGTACTGCCATGTATAAGGAGGACTCTCAGTGTATCTTTCCTTGAGGCAGTGGCTTTTGAAATGGTGGTTCAGGCGACTTTGTCATCTAAGAAACATTTCAAAACCATTGACAAAAGACTTGGCATAATAGTACTGTAAAAGCGATAATTTTCGCGCGTGTAATTTTTCGCGTTTCAGCAATTTTTAACATTTTTGCTTGTTTTTAAATTCGCTCTTTTCAGCTATCCTACATAGACCTACACACAAAATAAACATTTTCGCAGGTTTTTAATTTCGCGCTAGCTCAGAAGTGCGCAAAAAGCGCGAAAATTAATGTAGCGCGAAAATTTCCACTTTTACAGTATGTTGATGGAAATGTTGACAAATGGCAACTTTTGCACTTCTGACCTTGTTGCCTCAACAAACAATCTGAAACAAAATATCACTCAAAGTGGTTAGATGCAACAACCTAATCTGCAGGTCTTGAACTAATAAAGTTTATAATTAAAGATTGTAGTCCCAATCTTACTTAGCCTTAGATGCAAGGTAATAAAAGTAGATTTTTAATCCAGGGTAAATATTCATTAAATCATTACACTGAGCTGATTTCCTGTACACCAAGGTGAATGAAATATATGCATTTCCCTTCTGAGAAGTGGAATGACCCAAAAACCTATTTTAGCACCCCTAAAAGCGACAAATGGTTCGACCAGTAGTGAGCCCCCAGGTCACACCCTGTCGTCCATACTCTTACTCAATTCCTTGTTTTCCGTTTTGGCGAGACGTCAAAGACGGACGCCATCGCAGCTCTGTGGCAGTCAAATTTATCTGAAATATTTGATACTGGACTGTAGTTGTCTCAAACGGAATACTCCTACTACTATACCTACACTATCTGGATATATTATTGGATTATATATTGGATATAAAGCGCTCTATCTGGTCGGAATTTACGGAGACTTTCACGCCCGTTGGAGAGCTTTTATTGTGTATCCTTTTTTTGCCGCCGATGCGGTCATGTGATCTGTGTAGCGGAAAAAAGGTAAACAAAGGCAGCCATTGCCGCACGTGTTGCGAGCCTTGGATGCCTTTGACTATGTGTGAGTTTGTTAGGTTATTTTTAGTAGCAACTGCTTACTATCAATAAATATGGTCTGGCGTGTCTATTATTTTATTATATGCTTGTGGTATATTTAATAAAATATGTTGAAACTGTGTTTGAAAAATTTCTTTAGCCGTTGGTGTCTCAGTTACTGAGTTGGTTTTTGTTAGTCCTGACGTTGCGTCCCGGGAGTTCTCCACGGCACGCTTTGTTATTTTTCTCTACGGTTTTGGTGCGCACGTTTTTCCATCCAGCAACTCACGCTCACCCTGTTATGTTGCATAATTGCGCACGCTGCCCCGCGCCCTCATGGGACCCCTGTCCTCTTTGTGTCAACCACAGGCCGTGCTCCCGCACCAGCCGGTGCTCCTCTTCTGTATCAGACTGGCGGACGTTCAATGGGCCGTCATTGAACATGGGTACGCCTCTCGTGTTGCGCCTACGAAGAAGGGGGGGCGGTAGTCGGTCTCCGGTCCGGGGTTCCTCCAAGGCAGCCGCTGCTGCTCTGGGTGCACCCGAAGGTGGGGTAGCTTCGGCTACTTCATGGCATGTTAGTAGGGCGTCTCTCTCTCGGGAGTTTCGCCCGTCTTCCTCGCTTCCGGCCGCTGGCTCGCCTGGTCTAGCCCTAGGGGCTTCTCCGGTGCAGGCTAGCGCGGTCTGCTCTGCCTTTTTCCCTTGGGGTTTTGGCGGCTGCGGACATTCCGGTATGGCAGCCTCGGTTGCTTCACAGTGTACTAGTCGGTCGGCTCCCTCGGGGCTTGCCTGGCTAGCGTGCTGCCGGTGCTGGCTCGCCTGATTTAGCTCGTTGCTTTATCGGTGCAGGCTAGCGTGGTCTGCTCTGCCCTTTCTGCTCTTTCCTGTGGGAATGGGCGGCTGCAGTCCGTCCGGTAGCGGTGTGTTGGCAATGGTGACGCCCGGGTTTTCTCGGGCCTATCCATCGCCAGTACTGACACCCGGCGCTCGTGGTCTAGGGGTCCTCGGACTCTGTGACCGCGCCGCCGTGGTACCAGCCTCGGGGCTTGATTCGTTCAGCCCTGAGGTGGTTTCCTCGGCGCCCCATCGCGGTGCGCCGCGGGTGTCGGTTACGCTCACTGCTCCCCGCATCGCTAGCCTGCTAGCCACGCGGTGTCAATCTGGCTCGTGCTGCATGCTTCACCAGGCCTTCACGGGCTAGGTGGGGCACGCGGCGCTTCGCCAGGTTGGTCCCCGCTTACGCGGGGTACCGTGTGCGGTCACTGGTGCGGATCGTCCTGCGCTAGTTCCCGCTACGGTTCAGCCGTTACGGCACACCCCGTGGGTGTTTCCGTTCTCGGCGCTCCTGTGGGGCAGCCTCTGGGGCTTGCCTCCGCGGGGGGCTCAGTGCAGGTTGCAGCATGCCCTCTCAGGGCGCGCTGCGTGCCCGTGCGCAGCCTATGTCGCTATAAGTCTCTTAGTGGGTTGTATAGCTCGTGGCTCCGGGTGCGGAGTACTCCTCCCTTTCATAGCGTCTCACCTCTCCTTGACATCTTAAGTGAAATAGGGAGCTGTTAGGGGAGTGAATGTCCCAATCTAAGTGCTGATAGATTTTACGTGCAAACTGGAGCTGCCTTGTTGAAAGGGAATGGGAAACTTCTCGTTGCAATTCATTTGTAAGTATGCTATTGTATTTCATACTATAAACACACCATTTATTATGATGCACTTCTACTTTCAAAGGATTATAGTTTACGGTGTTAAATTTTTATTGAGATTACTCCGACCAAAAGTAAAGTTTTAAAAACAAAATCGGAGTAAGAGTAGTAGAGTAGTCGTAAGGGAGAAGTAGACGCAGTAGAGTAGAGTAGTAAGGTCATGATGAGATCTTGGTAATAGTCTGCAAGACTGAAATTAGTCTATAGAACCCAATATAACCCGACAGTTTCAACAAGGATATCCCATTTTTCCCTTTCTTCACCAGTTGGCAAGATGAAATTAGTCTATATAACCTAATATAACCATACAGTTTGAGAAAATATATCCCATTTTCCCCCTTTATATTTTAATGGAACACCAGCATGTTTTCTAAGTGATTTTGTGGATCCGGAAAGCAAGCAGATGGCACCATCCACCAATCACATGTGAACAGTTCCATTTAATCACCGCTTTGGTATATCATTGTATTCATCAGGCACAACTGGATACCCAAAATGCATGGTGCATTAGCAGGGGTAGGTAATCTCTGCAAGAGGTTGTAAGTGCATAAGCTGCCATGCGATACATCTGAGTACTGCATCAATTGTCTAAGGAGGACTCTCAATGTATTCTTCCTTGAGGCAGTGGCTTTGAAATGGTGGTTCAGGGACTTTGTCATCTAAGAAACATTTCAAAACATTGACAAAAGACTTGGCATTATAGTATGTTGATGGAAATGTTGACAAATGGCAACTTTTGCACTTCTGACCTTGTTGTACCGTCACACAAACATCTGAACTAAAACTTTGTCAAAGTGGTTTAGCTGCAAATTAATCTGCATGTCTTGAACTAATAATTTATAATTAAAAATTGTGATTCCCCAATCTTACTTAGGCCTAGATGAGGTAAAAGTATCTTTTAATCCCAGTGGTAATATTCATTAACCATACCCACTGAGCTGAGTTCCTTGAACCAATGTTGATGAAAATATATGCATTCCATTCTGAGAAGGGAAGCCCAAAATACCTATTTTGCACCCCTAAAAGAGAAATGGTCTGACCAGTGACACAGGTCACACCCTGTCGTCCATGACTCTTCCTCAATTCAGTTTGGCTTGCTAGCCGTCAAGACGGAGCATCGCAGGCTCTGTTGGCAGTCAATTATCTGAGATAATTGATACTGGACTGTAGTTGTCTCAAAAGAATACTCCTACTACTATACTACACTATCTGGATTATATTATTGGGATCATATATTGGATATAAAGCGCCCTATCTGGTCGGAATTTTTACGGAGACTTTCAAGCCCGTTGGAGAGCTTTTATGTGTATCCTTTTTTTGCGCCGATGCGGTCATGTGATTGTGTAGAGGGAGGAAAAAAAAGTAAAACAAAGGCCAGGCAATTGACGCACGTGTTCGAGCCTTGGAGGCCTTGACTATGTGGAGTTGTTAGGTTTTGTAGTAGCAACTGCCTACTATCAATAAAATATTGTCTGGCGTGTATATTATTTTATTATATGGTTGTGGAGGATATTTAATAAACATATGTCGAAACTGTGTTTGAAAAATTTCTTTAGCTTGTGGGACTCAGTTACAGTTGGTTTTTTTTGTTAGTCCTGATGTTGCGTCCCGGAGTTTCCGGCCTACGCTTTTGTGATTTTTCTCTACGGTTTTGGTGCGCACGGTTTCCATCTAGCACTCACGCTCACCCTGTTATGTTGCATAATTGCGCACGCTGCCCCGCACCCATTCTTTTATGGGACCCCTGTCCTCTTTGTGTCAACCTCAGCCGTGCTCCCCACCAGCCGGTGATCCTCTTCTGTATCAGACTGGCGGGAAGTTCAATGAGGGAGCCCGTCATTGAACGTGGGTACGCCTCTCGTGTTTGTGGCGCCTACGAAGAAGGGTGGGCGGTAGTCGGGTTAGGGTTGTCGGGATCCGGTCCGGGGATTCCTCCAGGCAGCCCTGCTTGCTCTGGTGCACCGAAGGTGGGGGTTAGCTTCGCTACTTCAGGCATGTTAGAGGGGTTCTCTCTATCGGGAGTTTCGCCTGTCTTCCTCGCTTCCGGCCGCTGGATCGCCTTTGTGGTCTAGCCCTAGGTGCTTCTCCGGTGCAGGCCTCTTAGCGACGGTCTGCTCTGACGTTTCCTGGGGGTTTTGGCGGCTGCGGGAATTCGGTATGGCAGCCTCGGGTTGCTTCACAGTGTGCTATCGGTTCGGCTCCCTCGGGGCCTTGCCTGGCTAGAGTGCGCCGGTGCTGGCTCCCCTGATTTAGCTCGTTGCGGCTTATTGGTGCAGGTTCAGGCTTTAGCGTTGGTCTGCTTCTGCTCTTTCCTGTGGGAATGGGCGGCTGCAGTCCGTCCGGTATCGGTGTGTTGGCATGGTGACACCAGGGGTTTCTTGGGCCGATCAATCGCCAGTACCGACAACCGGCGATCGTGTTGGTCGAGGGGTCCTCGGGACTCTGTGACCGCGCCGCGTGGTACGCCTCGGGGCTGATTCGTAGCCCTGAGGTGGTTTCCTCGGCGCCCCATCGCCGGTGTGTGGCGCGGGTGTCGTTACGCTCACTGCTCCCAGCATGGCTAGCCTAGCCACGAGGTGTTTCAATCTGGCCGCTGATGCATGCTTCACCAGGCCTTCACAGGCTAGGTGGGGTACGAGGGCAGCTTAGGTGGCGCTTAGCCAGGTTGGCCCGCTTACGAGGGGGGTAACGTTGTGCGGTCCTGGTTCGATCAGCACTGGTTCCCGCTTCGGTTAAGCCGTTACGGCACACCCGTGGGTTGTTCGTTCTCGGCGCTTCTGTGGGCAGCTCTAGGGCTTGCCTCCCCGCGGGGGGGCCAGTGCAGGGCTGCAGCAGGCCCTATCAGGGCGCGCGCGTGCCCGTGCGCAGCCTATGAGCTATAAGTCTCTCTTATTGGGGCTTGTATAGCTCGTGGCTCGGGAGACTTATAGGGCTGTTGCTCCCGCCTTCGGGGTGCGGAGTATCCTCCCGTAATAGCGTCTCACCTTCGGAGGGTGGTGATTGGTTGGTTGTTGGTTACATCAATTCTTTGCCGCGTCTCCTCTCCCACAGGGGAAGCGCGCATGGTGGGCTGTTTATCCGACGTCATGGAGTGATTTCGGCTGGGGCCACTGCGAATAGTACCCATCTTACGGGGGATGTTGTAGGGGTTGCTTGTCCGACTTCGTTGGTGTTGGGTGTTGGCTTTCAACTCACGGTTTGCCGACGGACTGTCTCCCTTGTGGGATGTCGCGCTGCTTTGGCTCTCAGGAATCCCCTCGGGGATGCCGTAGGTCTCAGCGGGCGGTTCTATCGGGTATATCCAAGTCGCTCTTTGGCAGGGCTCCCACGCGGTGCGGGGCGGCCTAGCCTATCTGGCTGGCATGACCTGCCTTGCCTTGGGGGTTACCGAGTGTCTATCCCCCGACGTTGCTCTCGCTTCTGCGTTTGGGCCTCTTATCTGCGTGGCTCTTATCGCCGTAGAGCTGGGGGTGGCTCTTGCTGAATCGGCTCCCTGTTCCGAGTTGGGGAGCCTGGGAATGTGCTGCTAAACTTTGGCGGTTCTGGCTTCTTAGGCTCTGGCTTGTTAGGCTTACTGCTACTAGCCTAGTCCGGGGTCTACCTTGGGGAACTTGGACTTGAGGCTATGGGGCAGCTCGCGCTGCTCCCCTCCTGGGATCAGCTGGGCCTAGCGTTGCCTCGATTCCGAGTCGGCCCTAGTGACAGTTGCCGCTGGCGTTAGTCTCTGTTCCCCCCTTGCGGTCAAGACCTTGTATCCCGCATTGTTGTGTTTTGTATACTGGTTTTTGGGGTCTTAGCCCCGACTTCCATTGGGAAGGTCATGGCCTTTAGCCTTGGCAGTCCGTGTACCTCGCCTTGGCCTAGGCCTTGGGGCTTTCATTCGCCTAGGCCTTGGATACTTGGACTTAGACCCTTCACTCCCATGGGGGTTTAGCTGGCCTTGGTTTCTTTATTTCCTGCAGCTTGGCTGGGACCCTTTGTCGGGCCGAGCCGGGCCTGGCCTAGGCTGATGCCCTGTGCTTGTTGTTGTTTCCTTGGCCCCTTCGGGGTTTTTGAGGCCTATGCCTGTGCCGGTCTAACGTGGCCCCTCCAGGGGTTCACTGGGCCGGCCTAGGCGTGGGGTAGGGGCTTTATGATTTATGTCCCAGTACGGGGAAAACCTGAAACTCGCGTCTGGGCTGTTTTCCCTTGACCATCCATCCTCACTTTCGTTGCGGGAGGCGAGACCTCGGTTTAAAGGCCGGTGGTTGCCCTCTGGGCCAAGACCTGCTCCGGCTGGTTCTCGGGCTTTGGTCATTAAGTCTTGAAGTGGGTCGGGTTCCCCTTGGGGGTTGGCTCCACCCAGGTGGAGGCCCTCGCCCCTCCTGGGCTTGTTGTCCTGGGCGCTGGTTGGCCTGTGCCTAACCTACATGTGATCCAGGCCCTTTATCGACCCTTGGGGATAGCCCGTGAGGTCTTCGATTTTGCCGGAAACTGCAACCTGTTGGGTCGGTTTGTCTGGACAGTGGGTCCCTTCTACCGCTTGTTCGGGACCCCACGATAGGGGCTGCCTTTGCAGTTCTCGCCACATTCCTTAGGCTCACGGGATGACTAGCCTGGTCTGCTGTCGCCCTCTGGGGGACTTGGACCCGGGGGCTATGGTCGGCTCGTACGGTGCCCCTCGTGGTGGCAGTCAGGGGCCTCAGCTGTGGGCGCGTCCGGCCTAGCGTTGGGGATCGTCCGAGCTAGGTTGGGGCTCGTCGGGCCTTAGCGTCTGGGCTCGTCCGGCCTAGCGTTGGGGCTCGGTCCGGGGCCTACAGTTGGGGCTCGTCCGGGCCTTGCTTTGGGGCTTCTTGACGGGCATAGGCGGTCCTGGGCTTCATGCCTGGGCGGTGCCTCCCGATTCATCGGGGTCTGTCTGGGGGGGTTCCCCCATCCAGCGTTTCAGGCTCCCGTTGTGATCTATTCATTGCGGGTTTCCTTTGCCAACCAACCTTCTGTTCAACTGTGTGCCTAGCTGGGAATCCATGCGATGGGGTATTCCCTTTTTACAGTTGTGTCTGGCCAGTGGCGTGGATGTCTTCACGCCGTTCCTTACGGACTGGATTTTGTGACTTACCCTTGGAACCCTCGGGGTCCTGGGGGCACGTGCGGTTGTATTCTGCTCCTCTGGTTCTTCGAAGATCTGGGGAGAGCCCTTGACATGGTTGGCTGCCCACTCGACTTTGGGGATTTTTCCCCTCTTCCAGTCGTCAAAAGTCTGTGACCTGGTTATAGTGGTTGGGAGCTTCTCGCTCCCGCGTGGGAATGTCTCTGGGGCGTTTTCCCCCGTTGTGAGCATTCTTCCATGTCTGAGTCTCGAGTTTGGTTTGACGAGTTGGTTACTCACTTTCTCGAGGCTTTGGTGACCTTTAGTCGGTATCTCGCACGTTCGGGTAGTACCTCTCTGGTGGCTCTCTTCACTTTCTTCTCCTTGGGGGATATCGTGTCGAAGCCACCGTGCTGCCCGCGGACCTCTTCTGGTGGCATCCTTTTGCCCGTCGCCGGGAGTTCGGTTACGCGGCTATTTGTTGGCCTCCTCGATATCGATTTGTTGTTCGGTCCAAAAGTTCCTAAAGCTAGGATCACGAGCTTACCGAGCATTAGCGGGGCGCTCTCGCTCGGGTCGCCTCCGGGGCTCTCAGACTCGTGTTTATGCGGAGGTGCTAACCTCTGGTTTTCCCCTATGGTAGACCTGCTGTTGGGTCGCCCCTGTGTTACCTTTCGGGCGGGGATTGACTCTGGCCCTATCTGGGGGAAGTGCAGTTTATCGTTAATCTGCCTTGACTTGCTGTCGGTTGCGGTTTGGTGGCGCGGCTCCCGGTATTGCAGAGTTCTGCCTCGTTCCTCGGTGGTTCTGTCTACCTCCTAGTCGAGGCCTGAAATCGTCCCTCCTCTCCTGGCTGTGACAGCATGAGGTGGGACTGTTGCTTATTTGAGGCTTTGTAGCAGTATCCGATCACCGTTGTCTGATTTTTCGGTCGGATTATGCTCAGACTTCCACAGTCGAGGTTGTTTGGTCGTCCTTCCGGTGACGTGGGACTCATTCCATGACTCCGGAAGGTGCCGATCCTGACCGAAAGTAGTTCCCTATTGGGTGTAGTTTTATCGGAGAGTTCTTGGCGAAGCCCCCAATTAATCCTTTGGGTGCGGCCGTAGATTTAGTCCTCGCCTTTATTACTACTTTCGGGTCCCCTCCCCAGCTGGATTAGCTCGGAGATTTCCTTTTCTACTAGCTTCTTCTCCCGGGTCGGGGTCAGTCTTATCTCTCAGCCCTTCGTCGGGGCTGGGGCATTTAGCCTTCCTTCCGTCTCTCAACTTATCTCCCCGGGTCTCTCTCCGTTGGGTTCATCTGTGGTGTTATGATCGGACCCCATCTCTAGGGGGCCCGCTCATATGTTTTTTTGGGTTAGGTTTTCTTACGCGGGTCTGCCTTGTGCTTCTCTGGTTCCCTCTCGGATCTCAGTTGTGTGCAAGGCTGTGAAGCCTTGTTCTCCGCCTTTGCCGCGGGGTGCTTCTGGCCCTTTGTCAAGGCCTACGTTCGCACTCCAGTCTCCTCGAGAGCTCTTCATCTCGCTATGTTCCGTAGGCTTGGGTTTTTCTCTGCGGGAATCTAGGCTCTGGCTCTCTCTCCAAAAGTTTGGCCAGGTATTTAAACACATTAAAAGTCTTAAGGTCCTATTATCACATTGGTGTACTCCACTGTTAGGGAGTGATTGGCTCCTGACTTTTAGGAATCTAAGATTCATTGTGTGTTTTGTGCTCTGGCATTTTTGGTCAACCTTGACTGCTCCTACGAGCGCTCTCTGAAATATCATGTTCCACCTTCCGACTGAGTGAGACCAGTTGGTGTTGATTGAAATTATTAAGTCACCGGGGGAATGCATATATCAGGAAAATTGTGTTTGGTAAAAGGCAATCATCAGGTAATGATTTATCAAAAACACATGATGTGTTATAAAATCATATAACTGAGGCCTGAATTCCTTGCAATGTTGACTTCCGCCCCACAACAATGATATGTCTGCGTCCGTGTGGGCTCTGAGCCAAATCGGCATGGGGAGAGTAATGGCAAAAAGCGGTGTGACCTGGGGTCACTGGTCAAGGACCATTTTATCTTTGAGGGTTTGCTAAAATAGGTATTTTGGGGCATTCCACTTCTCAGAGGGGAAAGGCATAGAGTGCAGTTCAACATTGGAAAGGAAATCGGGCCTCAGTTATGATTGATAAACAAACCATTAATGTGTTTTTGACTATTTCTCCAGAACCCCTGACATGTACAAATAAAAGAAGGAAAATAAATGAATCCTTTGAAGAGCTTTTGTACTCTCACAACCTATAAAATAAAGATAGCCAGGCCCGGGTGGTTCCGAGGGGGCAATTTCCGGTTAGGTGCAACAAATGTCCCAATAAAGCAAAAGTTCCCGATCGCAGGGCAAAAAAGAATCTGAAAAGGGGGCTGATTTAACATGAAATCGGTGTTTTATTCCCAATTTCCCCTCAAAAAATTTCAGAGGGGGCACTTTGCCCCCCCACCCCCTTTGTCCCCCACTGGCTATGCCCAGTAGATTCTCAATTTCATTATAGCTGAATGTTCATTGTAAAACTATATGAACTAAATATGTGTGCACTATTTAAATGCACAGGATTTCAAATTTATTTAAATATATTATTAGTTGTAAACCTCTGTATAGCAAAAGTAAATACATGTACTGATACATGCTTCATATATATCAAAGGGCCAGAGCAGTATGAAATTCTCGATATAAAATTGACCTTGAATATGAACATTTTTTGAAGGGAACACTTAGCAACATGTCAAGGAGCATATTACTTCAGGAAAAATGAGCAGAGATGATGGTGATCATTTAACTATACTACAGTGAGTTTAAATTTATAATCGTTGACTGTTGCCATGTAGGAATCTATTAGAATATTAAACATCATTGCATTACCGTCCACAGTAGTAAAAGTAGAGACCCTTTCGTGACTAACCGGGCTATAATCCGATTTTAGCGAAATGAAGCCAAAAGGTTTGCCAATTACAGCTTTTCAGTACACAGAGCCACTGACTGAGCCAAATAATCCTGACAAGTACCCTGAGGAACTCCGTCACCATGAATGCTCAGCAGGCATGGCCAATCCACCTCTACTTGCCACGAAAATGGGTTAAAAATGTGTTTTCAAGACATGTTTTTCAATTGATGTGGACGACAACTTTCCAGGGTTCATATTGCAATGATCTTTTAGACCTCTCAATGAAGAGATTAATAATCTTGATGAAGCTGTTGGTACGAAAAAAAACGGTCACAAACCTGGGCGTGGCCGATGAATTTGAAAACAATATGGCAAGGTACAGAGTGATGTGTTACGGTGAATTTCTATAATCGAGTTTGCGTGGCCTGGCGAATTGGCCGAGGTTTGCATGGCTTCCAATAAAATGTTCTCGACGACAAACTTTCTTCAATGTGGTTTGGTATCAGGTTACAATGTAATTAGAGGAATAAAATTAATCTACTAAAAAGACGTGGTACGAAAAATATCGGACTAATATAGTTTTTACACAGCGATGCAAAATTTGAGATGCCATTTCCAACTACATGGGAGATATCTTCTGTGGGTCACGCGTCAATTGTGACCGCCGTGTGTGGTGGGGGAATACAAAGGGGGCCGAAATGCACTATGAACTATTCTAATAGTATCCTACATGGCAACAATATAAGCTCACAAGCCATTTCTGATTGGAAGCATGGTAACATGGATCTTGGGTCAAAAATTGGTTGTTGGCGCACGCCAATCACCGATTGTGACTTCATGGCTGTTAGAAGGTTATAATATACTTATAGCTGAATTTCTCGACTTTGGTCATCCTAAAAAGGAAAGAAAGGTTCCGCTTCTTCATTTAGTATTTTATACTAAATTTGAATTGCCCATAACCAAACCCATTTTCAACTGTGCTCATCTACGGACCAGGGCATTTATTAATTTGTTGTTACATACTCAGACACCATGGAAATGGAACTCCTGGAACAGTAATGACTCAAATTGACCACATGTCCATCTGCCAGGGCTCGTAGTAAAGATTTTGATTTTGTGTAGCAATTTTTGAAACAGCTCTTGCTTTGATCATGTTGATAGAGCAAACGTACACCAAATGTAGAGGGAAAAATTGACCTACACAATCTTAAAAATTGCATAGCAAATTGGCAGAAATGTGTAGAAAACTGCTATGCTAAAACAAGCGTCGGGGAGCTCTGTTTGTCATAACCACTTATGGTGAATAGATTTTCTTCTACCATGTGATTGATAATGAGAATGGCCACCAAACAATGTTTATGTTCCTATAATATTTTAGGACGGGTTGGATGTTGTGGAATGGCTGGTCACAGCTCTAGCAGTGGGTGCTGCAGTGGTCTTGTATGATGGCTCTCCATAGTTCCCTCCCAGATGTCTGTGGAACTAGGGTGAAACCACGCTGGGTAAGTAGTTTTTCACCACCACCACCTAATATTTCTAATTGTTATTACGGTATATTTAAATATGTCATTCTTGCTCTAGTTTTGTCAAATTCTGAAAGTGTTTGTGACTTTGAGAGTATCATACAAGTTCTCATTCAGGAAGTTCTTGGAGAAAGTCACCATTCACACTATAGATTATGGTCCCGTCCCGAACGAAATTCGGGAGGGGACGATATAAATGGGCTCCGTCCGTGATTCCGTCCGTACTGTCCGTCCGTATGTCCGTTTATGTCTGTATGTCCGTATGTCCGTGATAAGAAGTTAACCTGAACATTTGGCAGATATTTTTCTGGATGTGCTCGAGTAGCCAAACTTTGGTAATTGTAGGAGGGATACCACCTACTCACCATTTTATATTCATTCCCCCAGGGTTAATCCCCTGGGGTATGTCAGGGGGTCAGGGGAAAAAAAGGTCACTATTGCACAGAAAAGTAAACATTGTGTACACTTTACTCTGGAGTTCCGTAAGGGTTAAGATGATGTAACTTGGGGGAAAGAAGCAGGTTGATGAGTTTAAACTATGAGGAGTTTGGGTTGTAAAATATGCTAATTAAGTATCTAATTGCATTATTATGAAATTTTCCCCGCAAGGCCTGGGAACAGTTTTCGGAGTTCTGTAAGGTGTTATATGAGTAACTGGTGGAAGGAAGTGCGGCTGAGAAGTTCTACGACACGAGTAGATTTTGGGCGAGAATTTTTTTTTAAGTTCTAGTTGTACATGTGTGATTGGGGCATTTTCTTTTGGGTTGCCAGCTGGTGTAAATTTTGGAAAATGTGAAAATATGTAACAAATTCAAGGTTGCGACGCTTTCAAGACCCCGTATGGGTCCAAAATTTAAATGTGATCACATGATTTTTTCAAAAATAGTGTTGCCAAATTAGTAAATTATTCATATTTTTACTTGCCCTGTATAATTTAGTGAATTTCAGGGATTTTTCATGGTGAATTTTAAGATTTCTTGAGTAATTTTTCTTGAGTAACATTATTTTTGGCGAGCTAGTGTGGCCAAAATTACGGGTGGGATGGTTGCAGTTTTAGTGTCATTTAGTGATCGCGATATCGGTGAGGACATATTTTAGCACGTGCATTGTAAATTATCTTCATGTTCCGTATAACAGTTCATGCTATTGTGAACTGTATCTTGGTATTCACAGTAATTATGAAAAACATTAAAAAATATCATTTAGCAATTTACTGTAAGATAATAAGAAACATATTGGTTCTACTCACTGAATCACACTTCTGAGTAGGCCCTCATTATATTTATTTATGTGATGTTTTGAACCAGTTAATAGAGAATCACACGATGGGTTGGTTGTTTGCCATTAATATCGTGTCATATTGGTGGGCAGTCCAATATTTTTGTTTTAAATTGAGTTTAAAAATATTGGGACTGCCCATCCAAGAGGGACACGATATTAGATAGGCCAAAACAACAATCCTATTCTTTATTCTCATTATTATTTGCTTGGTTGTTTTTTTTAACACCGAAAATATTTTTATTTCAATAGAGTATTAGGTAAAAGGGCCAAAAAATATTTCCCCCGTTTGTAAAAATGAACCGACCCGTACTAGCCTAATTGCACTGCGTAACCTTATACACGGGCGTGTAAACTTGGAGCGACGGCGCACTATCTAATATCTTCTCATATAAGATGGGCAACAACCAATGTATTGCGAAGGTTGCTTTCCTAAAACCCCGCCACACCCACTGAATAAGAATCCTAATATTTGTTCCTTGTTGAATTGATTTCTTCTTACTTGTTTGTTACTAGGATCACAATTGAGGTACTGGTGCTAAGTGGCCCTTCACAGTATTGAATGGGGAAAGAGGTGTACCCAATTAAGTTGAGGTAAATAGTGTACTTCATTCTACCGTTACTTTAGTCAAAATGATGCCTCACAAGCTCTCCATAGTGTTTATTTATTTGCAGGCCTGTATATCTTACAAATGTTGTTTCTAATAAAAAATTACAATCGAAATTCTTTTGGAAACCATTTACAGATCATTTAATTTGTACAACTAAATTTGTCGCAAAGGATTTATATGCCAAGGTTACATTTGGTGTACTTTTCCCTCTTATTTCAGATGGAACCTCATAAATTCAGAGGCCCTGCCCACCATTGTTGTCCACTGGTTACCATGACCAACCCGCTCCTATGATTATGTGTAACTAAGTCAAAATCTATCTGGCGGTTCATAAACAGGTAAGAAAACTAGGTCACTGGTTATAATTTGTCTATCCCAGTTTGTAGCCCTTTATAGATGGAAATGGCATACACATGGGTTGATTTAGCACACAAAAGTTTTTTTTGGCATTTAAAAATGATTGAGAGTCATTGTGAAAAATATATCCAGGAAATTTCTTAGCGAAATTTCTTAATATATTATTAAAACATCAAAGTGTCACATTACTGTGTATCTGGACTTTTTTGGACCATTTGCATATGTACTTACTACTGTTATTTTATGGTCTATTACATACACAAGTTACACTCTTGAAAGGGGAACCTAATAGTGAGAGATATTAATTAAGATTTTGATCATTAAGATCAAATCTGCATTATGCGATTTCCATAATGTCTTTAGGTTGCATTTAAGTAATTCCCGTAGGAATATATTAACTGTTCGTAAAACAACGCGTTTACGCTTTCACTAATATTATCCCTAGTATTTGAATAAGGGGATATTCAGAATCAATAAACATTCTTTTGATTGTGGTAATATTCTGTGCTGGAATAAGTTGTAGCTAAAACAAAAAAAAATTACTGTAAATGGCGTGATTCATATACAGATGTGCTAACTGTTTTTAAATATTAATCTGATTTGTGTATTTCACAACAGGGGGGACAGATATCATATCCTGTTTCATGGGTCAAAATTGGAATTTACCAGATATACAAGGTGAGATCCAAGGCAGGAGGAACTGGGCAGGCGTAGAGAGTTGGAATGACGAAGAAGGTAGGTTAGGAACATTTTACAGCCATTTCACTTGAATAGTGAGCTGCATGCGGGATATGCTCACATGCAGTCCCATGATGCAATGTGAATGGGAAAATTGCATGGCCATCCATCACATTTAAGTGTACAAAGCTTTATTTGTTCCCTTATATGTGTAGATGTAGAAAACATTTTTGTAATGATCCCAACTGTCCTTACATAATCTTTGAACTTCTTGGAATGATATAGGTAAAGTGCGTTGCAGAGGAAAGATAAATTGGTAGTAAATTGTAATGCAGTACATGATTGGTGTAAATAATTTCTTTCCTCGGGGGGCTGTTGTTGTTCATACGAGTTAAGATAATCTGTTAAACAAGTGTTTCCAATTGCCATTCTGTACGGGATCAGTTGAACAACTTAGAGAATATTTTATTTCAATGGAAAAAGAGCACATTGCATTATTATGCAGGGCTGCACATACTAATCCAAATTCTGTATGTCTGTCCATGTGTATGTATGTATGTGTGTGTGTGTGTGTGTGTGTGTGTGTGTGCGTGTTAAAGTTTTGGTTAACCTTTTGAAAATTGCTTAGAAGATTTTCTATTTGACTCGCTCTGTAATCCGAAAAGATATCCGGTCCACACACGACATTGCAATGTGCATCTGTCTATAACAATTGATTTTTTTCCAATGAAATACATGTGGAATGTTTTGAATAGCCACCATTCATCACTAAGAATAGATGTTTTGATGTTAACATGTGCTTCATAATATAGGAGGCCTGCATTGTCGCTTTGCCGGCACTCTTTTGTGGTCCCATGCTACATCATCCAAAGTCAAAATGGATTCACCTATGAACACCTTATACTTTTAATTTTGAGAGGGAATGGGTTTTGAGAGATAGAAATTTCTCCTATATATAAACATAAGCTTGTCGCTCTTGTAAGGTTTAGTTCCCCTTTAACTCCAATTGCCACCAAACTCAAGCCACAGATGCACCATAAAGACTTCCATGTCTTGGTAGGGTTAAAGGTCACATACCAAGGTCAAAGGTCATTAGAGGTCAATTTTTGAAGGAACTGTGGATTTTGAAAGCAGGTGACACTGGTGAGTCAAAAACTGCCTTGTTTGCAGTAATGACTCCAGTCTCCAATTGACCCTCAGTGACCTTTGACCTCATAAGCCTGAACATCCCATCCGTCCTACTCCATCTGAGTTTCTACCAGTGCTTTCAGGCATTGCACCTGCAGTGCTTCAGAGAGAACACCACACGAAACTAGTGAATAAGGCCCTGCTGGACAACAAGCACCTGCTGCATATCACTGTCAAAGAATCACACCAGCTCGGCAGACAGAGACTGTGCTCAGTCGACATGCTGCTAAACTCTCCAGCTCCCCATTCAACATCTTACAGACATGGAATACTGCCTGGCTAGATACTCAAGACCAGATCAACTTACTATTACACTTATGACAGAACTACCACCTGGTAGCAATCTTCCACGCAAGGAATGAGCCACCTTAAACCGGATTTGCACTGGAGTCGGTCGCTTCAACAGCAATATGCACCGATGGGGGCTGCGGCCATCGCCAGCCTGCCAATGTGGTTCTCCATCACAGACTGCGGATCACATTCTCAATGAGTGCCCTACCAGACTTCGCAAACCCCAACCAATCAACAGTGAGCTGGCTCCACCGTTTACAACATATTTAGCTGCTGCCTCATACGCAAGAAAGAAGAAAAGAAGAACATCCCATATAACCCATTCATGTAGCTCATTCTGACATAATGGTGATTGTTGGTTATTTATGGGGACAAAGAAGCATTCACATTTTCAAAATGATCTCAAATGTTCGATTTTGAACAACTTTTGAGCATCTGAGTTGCCCTCATTTATATAGATTGATCATCATTAGTACACAGCACATCAAACATCACTAACCTTAACTTAACATACACTAAACTAACATAAATTTAACTCTTAAGAGTAGATGAGAATAGACTTAAAATGAAGGTCGTTTCCACTTTCAGGCAAACTTGTATATGGAGAAAGTGGGGAGACTTGGTGATACCAAAGAATTTCCATGTTGCCACACGACTTCTGGAATGCAAAGATGGTCTCAAGTCAGAAGGCTGCGTCTCAAATATGGAATGGGTAATATCCAATAATGTCAAATGTTCATTTATTAATTTAAGCTTTTATAGATGTTTTATTCTAACGGGCTACAACATATTTAGGCTTCTGCTTACAGTTGTACCTCCCCATTCAGATACTAGTATTATGGGTAAGGGCAGGTACTTTAGTTGGACAGTGATGAAAGAGGGAGTATGGTCATGGATAGTGGCGTGGTCTAGTGGTTAGGAAGCTTGCCTTTGGACCCAATGGTTCCCGGTTCAAAATCTTGCCGGATTTATTCTAGGACTCAATTTTGGATTTATTTGTAGAGGAGCTAAATGATTAAATCAAAATTGCCACACTCCCCATGGTTCATTTGAAGGGGCATACGAACCACGAAACGCTTCACTGTTTTATACCCAGTTGTGTGTGGGTCTCGTACCATGTTTGGAGTTGGTAGACAACATGGGCGCATGATTAGCTGCTGCCGTTGTAAAGTTGCTTTTCTCTGGTCGAAAGGCATTAATTATAAAAATATGAAGAGCGTGTGCTACTTGGTTGATCCTGTAAGAGCGCTATATAAATGCCTGCATATTATTATTTTAAACATGAGCATTAAGATTGGATAAGCTGTGTCTTACAGATTTATGTTGTTCGCTCATTATCGGCCCCTGTGGTTTGATGGCGGAGAGTGCCTGACTGGTTTCAGGAGGTCACCAGTTCGAATCCGGCCATGAAATGCACTATGCCTTTTCAGCATATGGTATGGTCACTCAGGGGGAAGATTAAAATTTACATCATCAGAATACAAGTATGGCTTTCTGTTGGAAAATGATGGCAAATTGGTTTCAAATCTTGGTGACTCTTACGAGGTTTTACTTCAAAGTACAACATAGTTGGAGTCATTGATATCCTTCATGAAAGAAAAGATAACTTTTCTATTTTATCCATTTTATACATTACGAAAATGATCCAAATAGTTGCGTTTTGTGCTCAAAACGGCATCAGACACCCCCTATGCCACATTAAAAATTCGGTGCGCCCATGCTAGAAGCGGTCCATGCTAGCATCGGTAGGCCCAACATATGAACGTCATGGAGTCCAGAATCCTTGCCCTTTTTGTTGTTCAGTTGGGGCACATGTGAAAATTTGAATGGGATAATTATACATAATATTTTCCCCTTTTATCGCCGATTTATCGGAGATTGTTTGTGGATATAATATCTGATAAACATCACCTCTACTACGGGTCGTCGGAGTTTGGGATGTGATTGTTGGTGAAGTTTGAGATGTGTTCTTTAGAGCGGAGGAATATTTATCTGGACGTTGACTAAGGAGTGGAATCGGAAGATTCTATGGGTGGAATTCGGAGGAAAGGGATTTGAAGAGAGATTTCTAAGAGGGAATTCGGAAGATTTCTAAGGATTGGAATTCGGAGGCTGTAACATAAGTATCAGATATATTATTATGAATTATCCCCTTCACATGGTTGCCCCCGCGAGCTCAGGCCATTTGGTTCGCGCTGCTAGTAATGCGGTGTTAAGTGCTTATTCCTTGGCTCAGGGGTTTAGCTTCCCCCTATGTAAGGGCCATACCCTAGAACGCCCGGGGGGCAGATTGGCCGGTTATGTGCCCGTCTAGTGGTCTGCTCACCCTCGCATATTTTATATGTATTTTTTCGCCTTCTTGTCTCTAATCTCGCGGTTGCACCATGATGTGTTCTTCACAGCGTAATACCAGCTAGTGCCGAGGAATCTCAAATTTTGTCTCATAACTTTGTGGGGCGGGGGTTGCCCTGTGTCTTTGTAGTCGCTCTTGCTCCTTGGCCTTATACTGCTCTACCTTTTTTGGAAACTCACCCACCCCCGATTCTCGTCGTGGGTCAATCCTTTAGTAGATAACAACCGTTACACAAGGATGTTTTACTTTGATATTGCAGAATGAAGGAACCGCTTCGAAGAAGATGTCTGGATGTTAAAGAGTTCTTTGAGGGACAGAAGGACAAAAGACCGCATGAAGTGTATGTGAAGTGCAAGAAGCCGTTCAACGAGATGAGACCTTGTAATTCTACACAAAGGGAGACAGGAAGTGAGATCAGGAAATTCTTTGATGAATTGTACGTGTATATGGAAGACAGTTAGAGGAACCCCCAAAAAAAAGGCAGGCTAACAGCTCCATCTCCGATCAGGGCATCTCCTGGGTCGTTCACCGTGTGAAGCTTCTACCTTTACCACTCAACCTAGACTTCTTCAAGAACAGTCAAGTTCTATCTTTGATATAGCTTCCAGACGTTATTAACTACGGTTGCTGCAGGCTATTAAACAGTTTATTAGGCAATTCGTCTAGCCACCCTCGGCAGTGGGATTGAATCAAGGCTCGTGATTTAATAATTCCGAGTGGATAAGGTGATTGTAGCTTACGACGGGGCTGGTCATCCACTCCTTTTCAGTTCTTGGTGAATTGGAAGATTATCAACAGTTGAGTAGCCGACGGGCGTTCTCTATACGGGTCATCAGAAAAGAAATCCAGCCGTGCCCTATTGACGGTTCAATATCTCTAAGTGATCTAACGGCCTCTCAGTCTACCGAGCCGATTAGAAATTTGCGCAGTCCAGTGATATTTCAATATATTTGAGAACTGTCAAGTCTTGACTCTTTTATCCGTGGTGTGAAAACTTAATCAACCTCCGTCCACCGGCGTCCGTAGAGTTGCAGTTGATTAGAACTGAGGGCGACTCCCGCGGCGGCAGTGAATAAAGCCTAGCGGCCTTTGTTAAGATTATTGATGCGATATGGTAGATACCGGTTACCGATGGCACCGTAAGTCTTGGCTGGCTTTTCGGCGGCTGGGTGCCATGATGTGATGATGTTAGAGAAGAAAGTAACTCTGCCGAGTATGATGAAATTTTATATCAAGCTCTACACTCTTGACTGGCCGTGTATTACGACCGTAGCTATGGACTAATATGTTGCGGCAGGGCCGCCATGTACCGCTAGTATATACCGACGGGTCATGAGTTTATGTCAGAGGAAAATGAGACTTTGTATGGTGATGGCGGGTTTTAGATATTCTTCACAATGAAGACAGTGTTTTCCCTCCGTGGCGTCGAAGGAAGTTAGTGTGGTGTTCATGCAGAGGTGTATAACGATTAGAGAAATTTAATTTTCTCTCTTATTCCAAGACTACAGTGCTTTACGGTCCACCAGTCCGTCCCCCTAGTTAAGTTAACTATCGGGCCGTTCCCTTGGTTCCCGGGGTGTGAATTTATGTTCAACGTTAGTCTCCCCAATTCAACCGTCGGGCCGCCATCGTAATTCAAATTATACTACCACTTCTCCATCGGCAAACCGTAGGGTCGTCAACTACGTCTGCTCCTTGTCAAGTCACTCGACTGCCGTTCGTGTAGGTCCAGAAAGAGTTCTTCTCATCTGTATATTCATCTGTTACTAGGAAGGAGAAGGATCGAACTACTGTATCTTCTAGACATCGCTCACCTTTCCACTGGGGACGCTAGTCCACTACGCAGTCTTCCAGTGATAGTCTCTGTAGCCGACGATCTACTGAGAGAAGTGCGATTTTAGACCATGATTGAATGATAACTTTCTTCAGATTGAGGCAGTGCCAGTCATCACTGCCGACGTTATCCGGACAGGGATGCCTCTAAGGTTTGAGATACTTTCTCCCTCATGCTGACAAAGGCTTAACACAAGTAGTAGACTAGTCTTAAGATTCTCCTAGCCATGAGCTATTGGAGATCTAGAGGCTCTCCTTCAGGAGGTTCTCATGTCTAGGATTCTCGGGGTCAAGACATAGCGGAGAATCTTCTCTCATAGATACTATTAGACCACGTTCGGAATCATGTAGACAAGAAAAACAGTGGCTTCTCCTCAAGTTGTCTTGCAACTTGAGACGAAAAACTTTTCCTCTCGTATAGATGACATGCATCTTTATGATTACTCCAGTTAAAGATTAGAAGAACGGATGTCAGTAATGATTATGTATCAAGCCCTAAAGAGGATGATTTCTACATGTCTAGAATTAGAAATCTATACCTGTGAATAAGGGGAAGTCTGTTTCATACCAGGGTGTATGATCATGCGTTGTTATGTCTGATCATGTTGATAGGGATCATCCTCTCATGAATATTACAAGTGTTTCATCGTAACAAGAGCCATCCTCGATGTCAGAGGCCTAGTTATACAGTCCAAGTTTAGGCTCTTTAAGCTACCTCAACCAATACCGGGATGTTGCTACTCCGATCATTGCACATTCTAGTCAAGGCCCTTCCAGTCTAGAGCACTGGTAAATAGCGTGTAGAGGCTCTGATTTGATGGAGGGGGGATACGAAATTGTAGAGAGTTCTCAGATTTATGGAGCTCCTTATTCCGATCGGACTCTTTCCTGACGGAAGATTGCGAAGACCTCAGTTACCTATCTCAATATGTTGCTGCGCCTTTTTGTCGGCCGTTTTGGTTCATCGAGTTTTGAAATGTGATTCTGATTCGAAGACTGCCCCTCCAGATGTATTCCTGAGTCTTTCCCACATGTGAGGAAGATTTGGAATTTTCTCAGTCCTTGGGTCCCAGACCAGCTGGGATATGATGTAGTATGATGGGTACCAATCTACGCAAGCAAGACTGCCCACCAGCTGGTATCGAAGGAGAGGTTCTCTAGAAAACATTAACGAACAGGTCCATAGAATTGATTCTGGAAATGAGGGCAAGGATGTTGATCTTCGAATTTTGGAACAGATTGCCCGTGATAGTTTGAGAACATCGATTGTAGCCTTGTCTATTAGCATCCTTATGATGCTTTATTGGAGGGCTATTGAAGAGCTGTCTAGTGAAGCCATTGGGAGATTTGCCTTCTCTACTTTGAGAGATCTCATCACGTTTCTACTGAGCCTTTTTACTAAAAAGTGCTTACCAATTAAGTGGGCTTATGGGAAGGAGAATGCAGTTGACGCTTTTTGAGATTTTTAAGCCAAAGAAGTTCGGCCTCAATGCTCCTAGAGGTACAGATCTTTTTGGGAAGACAGTGGTCTAGCTTAGCCTCTCAGGAGGAAGAACGGAGTTTAGCTGCTGGTCAAGTTGCCTAAGTCTACTAGACCAGAGGTTCTTCAATTTAGACCAGAGGTATTCAGGATTTAGACCGTATAGATAAAGACCTTACGATTATGGCTTTAGACGAAGCTCTTCCGCTCCTAGTTATTTCATGCTTCAGAAGAAACAGAGGTTCCTTCCGGAAGTCGGGCTACGACTCTATTAATTATAGAGGCGGTCTCTAGACAGTACTAAAACAGTTATTTCTTCATAATCCAGATGTAGAGGCGACAGATGTGGCGCGAGTAGGAGAGAAAGAAAGAAGAAGAAGAAGGATATACCATTGATTCATACTACATATGAAAGCCCGAGGAGGGGGTGGCAAAAAAAGGGGCCATCTGAAGTGAGTACTCCCGGCGTGACGGTCGATAACCTCGGATCTATGGGTTCTTCAAAACAAATTCGAAGATTACCATTTGCAGTTTTCACTGATGAAAGTCAGTTTTTTTGCTATACGCTATTGCAGAAGAGACATTTAAGGCTATGTTTTTGAAACAAACCGAATGAGAGGATGTGAGAAAAATTGTATTTTTCCAATAGAATCAGGAGACCTTAGACTGTTCAAAATCTACGCCTTGGAACAGAATATTCATCCTGAAGGCTTTTCAGAAATGGTTGCTCTTTCAGATGGTTCTGTCAAAGCGTTGAAGAAGGGAGGGTTTGGTGACGGACATTGCATTTTACAGGACGCTACCCTGGGAGTTCCAGTTTTTCCTCATCATAGGTGGCTTCGCTTCAGTTTTAGGAACAACCAGTCTTACCTTTTCGAGCTCTACATCTCTTTCTACTGCTCTCCTTACCTTTACAAGACTAGTGAAGACGGTGGCCAAACATCTGAGAAGGAGGGGTATCCCAATATTTTATTCTATATCGATGATTGGGTCTGTTTTGTTAGTCTTCAAGCTAATCGAGTCTGAGAATGTCAGTTTATTTGGTTATGAGACGGTGAATGAAAGAAGCTGGGTTCTGGCATAACCAAAGAAATATAATCTCATCTCAAGTCAGAAGTCGGGAGTTTTTAGCAGCAATCTTGGACGTGAAGAAAACCAAAGTTTTCCTACAGCAGAGAGAATCACAAAACTGTGAGATAGTATCTTCTCATTCTGAAGATAAATTATCTCTTGCTCATCTTGGCTCCACTGCAAAGGAATGCTGGCAAGCTTAGTAGGCCTTCTACCCTTCTGCAGTGTAGGTTGGTACTGTCAGTGTAACCTCGGGATTACCACAGAGACTAACGTCACGATCTACACAGTATAGTTCCATTAAAGGCAAAGATCGTGTAGCATCTACGAGGATTAGGCAACTCAAGAATGTCTTATGGTGGGATAAAGAGGTTACACGAGATACCTCATCGAATTATACAGACGGCTGCTTCGAAGAGTAGGACTGAGAAGCCATGCAGGAGATCCCACAAAATTAAGTGGGAGTATGGTCGAAGATAATAAGGAAGAACTTCAATATTAATATACTAGAGTTGCCAGCGGGTCTAACACGCTTTTAAAAGCGATTCACACAGATGGTTTCTGGGAAGTCAGTGGAATATCAGTCAGACAAATCCACTGTTAGTTGCCTATATCAACTCACCAAGGAGGAACCAGAGTATCCTCATGTACACTGCTGAACCCATCCGCCTCCTCACTTGGTGCCTCTATCATTCAACTACCCTCAGGGCGGAACATATACCGAGAGTATTTAACGTCTAGAAAGAAGACAGCGTTTCCAATCGGAGAAATCAGCCAATGATAGATTTTCGGTATCAAACTGTGGAGTGGCATTTTCAAACAGCCGTGTATGGCAGAGGATTTCTAAGATTTTACAGGGCCCATAGTGATCTGTTGTGTATACAACAAGAATACCAGCTCCAAAAACTTTGCACGTGGCTCCGGTACGAGAAAGCCTGGGTGATGAGAGACTGTTTTACAATAAGTGGGAGAGAACCTGATTGCAGACGTCTTTACCAACGTTGTAACAATTTTGGAACCCCTGGTACATAACAGCATGTTACAGCAAATCATGGTCAAGTAGATTTACTGCTTGTAGCCCTTTTTGGCCACGTCAGGTTTGGTTTTTTAAGTGACTGGTTCAGCTTGTTGGTAGACCATCCAAGACTTATTCCTAAGGCAAAATCTATCTGTTGGTTTGGCCGGAAAGAAAAACAAAGTAGTGGTCGCTCAAAGGCTTTCTAATCTCTACACTGGTCTGTGTGGCCTCTCTCTCAAGCTCGTCTCTCAAACCAAAGGTTTTTTTCAGAAGAAGCTGCCTCCCTGGCGGGGGGAGCAAGAAGGAAGCCTAAACCTCCACTATTTTTCTATTAGTAGACTCGACGCTTCAACGTCCGTGGTGCAAAAAACACAAGATTGATACGATTTGCCTTGGTGGGAGACCTGGCTAATGTAGTGACTTTTTGCATAGCCCAGTAGAGATGTCGTATGATGGGGTGCGCCTCATGATAGGCGGGGATTTCCCAGTCAATCCAACCAATGGCAGAGTGAAGTTTTACAATTCAGGAAGTATGGGTGTCAAGCTGGGTGAATTCCCACCGTACCAGGTCACAAAACGAATCTTTAAATTGTGGTACAGTTTAGCTAAAATACGCGTGATTTAAAACCTAACTTCTTCAGTTACGTCGTCGGCGAACCGTTTGAACCATTGGGCAAAGGCAGCCACTCTTCACGATTTGACTAGAAAGACAGCCTGCATGATGACTTGATCTTACCTGACGATTTGTTCTGATTCATTGCGCTACAGCCAAGAAGTATCTGAGATCTCTCAGATTCTCACTATTGTCCACTCTATTTCCTCGGGTGGTTTCATGGCCAAAAACACAGACACTCTTATTGCACCTAGCAGATAGTTCTTCCAGAGCTCCCAGAACATTAATACTGAATCCTGGAGACTAAAACGCTGGTGTGCCAGTCAGAGCTCTGCCGACATTATTTCCATCCTACTGCGACTTCTTAAGGAAATATATGGCTTACTCAATATCTACCAAGTCTTATTCACTACAAACGAAACCTTACAACACACCTGCAGAACAGGCCAACATTTCACGCTGCGGTCACTTCCTCATCTTGATGCTTGAAAGTGAAAGCCTCATCACTGGACCAGTTAACATCGCCTTTAACACGCATGCTCATGAAATTCGAAGTCCGGCACACATATCGGGGCTTTTTGCACGTAGGAGTGAATCATTATCTGATATAAGGAAGCCGCCAGGATGGTGGGACGCCTACAACGTTTCAGAAATATTTATAGATAGACGTACTGACCAAGTAATCAATCGTGGCCCCAAAACCATCCTGTTAGCAAAGCAGTCAGAGTAAGCGGAGGGATGCCATGCATCCTTATCACCATGTTAAGGTGAGGGAGGCGGTGGTATTATAAATTTTAGTGCTTTTATAGCAGATTGCTGATGTAACATCGTTATCATGTTTTATAAGTAGGCAGTATATTGGGGCAAAAATTTTAGCCTTAAAAATTCGCATGGCGAGAAGAAAACCCGCTACAACTGAGGAGACTACCGGCTCCACTTCCTACACCTAGTGACCAGTGTGGCAGTCAGGCACTAGTTGGATCATTCGTAATGGATTAAAAATGGAATTAAAATAGAATACCTCATCCAAAGTGGATCATTTCGTAGTGCTATAAAATGGAGAAAATAGGAATATACTCACCAAGTTGTGAGATTGTTCTATTTTATACATGTATACTACGAGATGATCCAACTTAGTAAAGCCCTCATCCAGGCCCTTCCCCGCAAGTGGCGCCTTGGGGAAGGATACAAAAAGGAGCAAAGGATTCTGGATGCCCAGGGACGTATATGGTGGGCTACCGATGTAGGCATGGACCCCTATCTAGGCATGGGCGCACCGAAATTTTGAATGTGGCATTAGGGGTGTCTTAAGGCCTTTTTGAGCACAACAAAATGCACTGGTTGGATCATTCTTAAGTATACATGTATTAAAATAGAACAATCGCAAAACCATGGTGAGTATAATTTGTGTAGATTGTTAAAGTAGACAAGTGTGGCGTAAGGATTTCATGAATTGCAACCCCAAGTTCAAGCGATTCTCAGCCTTCTCACAAAAAATGGGGGGTTGTGGTCAGATGGGGGGTGAATTTTTGCAATTTTACGCAGATGGGGGGTTCTACCCCGATTAAATTTTATCGATTTTGAAAGAAAGTTGTCACATGTGCCCATCCTTGATTGGCAATATAATGTAGCATACTTGCATTTTCTGGTATCAACTCCTGTGACATATGATATGACTAATATCGGTGTATTTCATTAGTGTTTGGGCTGCATGTGGTGATTTTTGTACCATTAACCCCAGGGACCGGTGGAATGTCAATTGCACAAGGGAGAAGGTGAGTTGTTGATTATCTGATCTGCTTTTTTGATTTAAGATATATAAGGTAGTTGAATGGAAAATTCACAATAATGTTGGCTCTTTGTATTTTCATGTCTAGCGACAACTTCCAACACTCAAGAGTTTAGTTTTCAAAAAAGAATAGAGCAAGACAAATCTGTTACCTCTTTGAAAAGTGGTTGTTTTAATTACTACATCTTGCAATATACTATTCAAGTGAAAGAACATTCAGCAATAATTATTAATGTAAGAAAGTAAAATCAATGTATTAAGTTAGCTTAATGTGTACAGAAAAAATGATTTGGTGTCGTCTGCAAGAATTGCAGAAGGCACATAGGATATTATGTAGTGATGTCTGTGTGGGGCGTCATCTGTGTTCAGAATTGTGTTAACCCTAAATATATGATGCCGTTATATGAGTTTCCGTAAAGGTACGATGATGTAACTTGGGTGGAAAGGAGGGGGCGGGGTGGGGGGGTGGGGTGACCTCGGTGACCCATGTAACCTTTTTGACCTATGTGACCTTTGGCCAATGCACAACGCGGATGGCAGAGGCACTCACGGTCCAGGGATCTGCGATGTCTTTTTTAAAATAAATGTTTTGTTAAATATTCCAGATGAAACAACACAAATGTTAAAAACTGTTTTGCATTTGATTTGTTTCAACAGTGATTGGTACGTAAACCCCAGTGGATGAGGTTGGAAGTGCGGACATTTACAGCAGAGGTATGTCCTTTGGGATTAATGGTGTGGTTATGGAAACCACATACTAGTCGGGAAGACGGATTGACCATTATGCATACCGAAGTCGCCATCAAAATACCTTGTGTAGTATTGCCTTGTATCGTTGTGAATGTGCGTAAACATGGGTGTTTTCTAAACCGTAGTTGACTGATTATCACTCATGACAACTTGTGAGGTTGAGAGTTTCTTAGATGACATAAGGCTCGGCCCTTTAATGTTCATGATGAATGCTGCATCAGCCATCGTGGAAGTGTTTTAATGGTGACTTTATTTTCTGGCAGTGCACAATAAGGCTATGATTGTCTTGTATGGCATGTTTGATCAAAATATCATCAAGTGTTAAAATTCTTTATGGTTGGGACTAAAAATTACAGTTTCAGCTCTGGTATGCTTTGGAAGACCTTTTGATAAGTCCACTTGAGCTGGGGATTTTCAGCAACATAAGCCAAGAAAACAAATACTTGAAAAACTGAATTTTGATTTTTGGCTCCTTTTGCTTGATGCTTTACATACACGCCAATTTCTTCATGTGTAGTTACCACACAGCTACCACCGAGTCGACTGATTCCTTCCCCACTAGACGTACACTCGCCGGCCAGGATTCCGTTTATTTTTGCCGCATAGGACGGATTTGTCCACACAGCGTCTGTCTGCACTGTCGTGGAGTAGCGACGTGGTTACACCGGCTCTCCGCGCGCGGGGTATTTCTCATGCCCAATTTTAATATTTTTAATTTTTTTGCCATATATTTGCATTTTTTATTACAAGTGCGGTTATATGGGGGTTTTTGATGATGCTCCGATTTGAATTTCGTAATGATTTTCCTAAAAAACGTTCAAAAACGCTAACGGAGCCCACGTGTATAGCGCCCTCATTTCAGGAAATTTTCACCCACTCTCAAAATGGCGTTGTAGTAACTGCGGGTTAGCTACGTGGTAGCTGCCTTTGTCTACACCCGGTACTGTCTACTCACCATCACCTTCTCTCCACCTATGGCAATTACAGGGTAGCCATTGGGGTAGGTAAAGGAGAGTAGCCACATTACTGTCTACCTAATAAACTGTGTCTAGTAAGCCCTATCTTGCAGCTACCACCTCGCAATAAGCCCAGTGTGTACTCTGCATTAGCTGCCGTGGTAGACATGTTGTAGCTTCGTATAGCTACCACTTGATAATAATCCGGCCGGGTGTATGCAACTCTTCCGGGTTACACAAATCAAATTGCTGTTTTTTTAAAGCCCCTGATAGTAAGATTTTGCCAATTCCCCTTTGTAATAAAAAATTTTCATGGTTATTTAGTCCTCATGTCTTTTGGAGTCTTAGACAGCTTGATTATATTTGTATGCATGAACAAAATGGGGCATGATCCCAAAACAGAAGTCAAATTGTTCTCCCCAATTTGGGCAACTTTGGACTGAAACCAGTTGAAACCCCCAATGTAATGCACGTTTATACCTCTGCATACTGTAGGTCATATCTTTTTGACACTATCTTTTATTTCACCTATCCACTCAGTTGAAGATTTCAAAGAGATTCAAGACGCTTGTGTGTGGCCTCCCAACCCCGCACGTTACACGGGGAAGTGGGAAGCAGTGAAGAAAGAGTCATCTTGTTCCTCAAAATGGTCCCTCATGTTGAATTCAACAATGATGGTGATACAGCGCGAAGGCAAGCCATCAGAAAAGAGTTGTCGGCAATACATGTCCCTGAGCTTATCCTGGAGACAAAAGACATTCCCGTGAGTATAAACTTATTGCTAATACTACAGGAAAATCCTATTGTACACTATTTTCATGCAGCTCTCCAGTCAGGTTTTTCTTTGAGGGCCTGTTTACTGGTATCCCCGGTAACCGCGTATTACCCTGGCCCAGTGCCGAGGTTGTCCGCGACTACACTGACACCGCCCATTGTGGTTTCTAAGACCTCCATTGAGTTTCTAAAGAAATCCAATGAAGAGGGGTAGCTGGTTATTTACCCTGTAGAAGTAAAAATAAGATCTACCTACAAGGGCGTCGCCGCAGCTCTCGAGAGGCTAAGGAGCATACAGTACGTCATGGAGGGCCATTCGTCAATTTATCCTGTTTGCTCCAATAAATCCTCACCAGCAGTATTCTGTGATGTGAGGTGAATCCGGCCACTTCTGTTAGCAGGGACACCCCCTGGTTAACGCTTTAGTTTTACTTGATCTTTGTCTGAAGGAAAATTATATTTAAGCAGTGGCATCCAGTGATAAATACCAGACTAAATTGCCAGATCTTTGGAGAAAGGAAAACGTTCTCAAACATTTAACAAACTCATATCTTAGGTAATTTTGGTTGTATGAAAATATTCAATATGTGGGACCATTTTGACCCACACACATTGCAGTGATGTTGTGTTTGGAAAGGTGTGTTGGTACCTGCTCACGAAATTTCGAATCAAATATTTGTGTCGCCTTTTTAGGAATTTTCGAAATAACAGTTGGCAACTAATACAAACAAGGAGTTTGGAAACTATAGTTTGATTGAGAATTTGTATTGATGATTTGTATGCAATTGTGGACTCAAAAGTTATAATAGTGTAAGTATGATGCTAATGGACCATATACCTCTAATGTGGTCTCGTCAGGTAGTTGGCAGGCAGAATGATTTCATAATTTTGGACATGTTGACGTTATGTCATGTCCAAGAAAAAATGAGCCGGAGTATAGGTCATCTGTTATGAAAATCCAAGCATGTACCATTGAATGGTATGCAGTTGTCGCTTGGTAACCTCAAGATCCCAACCACATAGGAGATACCTGTTTGATTAGTTTTGATATCTTTCATCAGAGAGGCCGGTACACGCAAGCTCTGAAAAACCTATTGTGTTCCTGTCAGTTTTCAGTTTCGAACCAGTGACTGCTGCATGCAACGAAATGTTTGTACCACTAGAGGTTTGAGCAAGTAGCAAAACAATAGATTAACGCGATGGGCCCGATTTCAGATATGAAGTTTTTCATCCTGGATAGTAATGTCCTTCACTCCAAATCCCATCTGTAAAGTTTTCGCGGCCGATATTTCAATCCGTTTTGATGTGAGAGCTAAACGTGATTTTGTAAGCCCCATTGAGCACTTGTAAAATTATATGGTCGACCAAAATAGGGCACATTTTTCGCTCATATTTCCAAACCAAACATCCTTTGGCGCTAGATTTCACAGGGTAAATGAGAAAAATAGTAGCTTTCTTCTGATAATAATCCAACATGTTGACCCTCTTCCTGTAAAATCCTAGGGTCTTTCATGAGGACAAGGCTATAGCGATCGGGCCATGGCCTTTTAATATTGGTCAGCCAAATTGGGTTACAATTTTGCCTCATTAACTTCCAAATCAAACATCCTTTGGCCCTAAGATTTCACAGGGTAATGAGAAAAATATTTTTAAAAAAGCTTTCTTTTCTTCTTCTGATACCAAAATGGTTGACCACTTCGTAAAATCTGGGCTTCTGGGGACGAGGTTATTAGGGACGGGCCATGGACCCTTAATTATATAAATCCCGGGACGTGCGCGGTTTCTTAGGGATTGTGCGCAATGGCGCGCTCTAGAGAAGAGAAACTATTTCACCCTTGTCAACCTAGAAAAACGTTGTAGTTTTGAAATCTAACAAAACAGAATTATACGTGTTTGTAAAGCTAGATGGAACATGATCTGTAGCATTCATTCCAATCCTTGCTTACCAGGGATATTGGGTGTCATTTGCATTTTCTGCTTGACCAGGGATTGTTATAGAACCATGTAATACTTCTTCCAAATTGCACAAGATCAGACTTAATCACCATGTACCAAATTGGTTTAGCATAGCCTTTTCCAGGACAACTTTTCAGTTCGTATGATGTCTTATACTTTGCAGTTACACAACTCAATTGTAAGAAG
>JAMKCH010029941.1:0-16945 GCA_023653785.1 Ophioderma brevispina
AGAGAAGAATTATGAAGCATGATAGAGCTGTGGTTCCTCTTCTGTATTAATCTGGTCTGTGTGTGCGTTGTTGACGAGGAAGGTCGTAAGAAATTGGACAACACATTCGTGAGATAGAGGGCACTTTTCCAAATAAAAGACTGTGTTTATTGAATACTATGGGAGCTAAAACAAGAACTGGGCTACTGGGAGGGTCAAGCTACGAAGTGGATGCGAACCATCAAAGTAAGTAGTAGTATGAATAAGATTTTATATAACACCTTAGTCGATCCTTAGTCATTTGATTGGAGGATTATCAGTCAAATGTCATAAAATAAATGACATATTCATATTTGGTCCAATTCCCTTTAGGTGCAGTCCCATTTGGTCCAATCCCACTTGGACCAATCCCACATAGTCCAATCCCACTTGGTACAATTCCCATTTGGTTCAATCACACTTGGCTCAATCCCCACTTGGTCCAGTTCCCACTTGGTCCAACTCCCACTTGGCCAACTCCCAACTTGGTACCAATTTCACATTGATCCAATCCTACTTGCGTCAATTCCCACTCGCGTCAATCCCACTGGTTTATTCCCAACTTGGTTCTATCCAGCGTGGTCAATTCCAACGTGTTCACAATCCCTTGGTTCTATTCCCGCTTGGCTAATCTCAATTTGTCCAATCCACTTGAGTCCAATCCATTGGTCTTGGTCCAATCCCACTTGGTCCAATCCCACTAGGTCCAATTCCACTTGGTCCAATCCCACTGATCCAATCCAAATTGGTCAATCCCACTAGACCCATCCCCTCACTTGATCCAATCCCCATTTGATCCAATCCCACTTATCCAATCCCACTTGGTCCACTCCCACTTGTCCAATCCACTTGGTCCAATCACCACTTTGTCCAATCTCACTTGGTCCAATCCCACTTGGTCCAATCTCACTTGGTACAATACCACTTGGTCCAATCCACTTGGTCCAATCCCCTACTGATCCAATCCCACTTGATCCAAAAAACCACTTGGTCAATCCCAAGTGCGTCCCAACCACTTGGTTCCAATCCCACTGGGCCAATTCACTTGGTCCAATTTCTACTCGGTCCAATTCCCATTGGTCCCATTCCCACTGGTCCAATCCCATTTGTCCAATCCCACTTGGTCAATCCCACTAGTCCAATCTCACTTGGTTCAAATATCAGTTGGTAATCCTGTTTTGGAATCAATGGAAAACTGTCCAACAAAAATTTGGAGTGTGTTTGTTTGAACTATGTTGTCCCTGATGATTGATTTTGTGCACGTGATGAAGCGGCCATACCTACATCCAGACATCTTCTTGAATCATGCAAGAATGCATTGTAATGCTTAAAATAAATTGAAATATTTGACAGTCATTTTACTGATTAAAGCTACAACATATTCCAATAAGGGGATGAGCAAAACACATGACTAAATTTCGACATGTACATTGTTATCAATTACATGATTTTTAAAATTATTATTTTGTGTTTAACACCAGTGCCCCATTCTACAAGATAGTAGTACCCACTGTGGACACCGTACGCTACAACACATCGTAGATGCCCTGATCAGCAATCTAGACCCAGTGTTACTGGTAGGCCCGGTAGGAACGGGCAAAGACACATCCATAGCACAGAATGTCTGTAGTAAAATAAAATCAAGGTTATTTTTTTTTTTTTACAGTGTATGACCTCAACATGTCGGCGCAGACCACGTCAATAACGTGCAGGATATCATTGAAGAGACGAGTGGAGAAGAGGACTAAAGGTATGCTATGATTAAACCTGTACAGAAATTATACAACTTCGTAATAAAAAATTCCTGGACGGGATTCTTTGTCAAAGTTGATTGAGCAACCCAGGTTTTGTCACATGGAAGTTGTACATGTTCCGCATTAAATATGGTTGCTCTTGATTAAAAAAGTCCTCCAAAATATACGGCCAAATTTAATAGCAGAAAAAGATATAAAGTTAATCAGTAATGTTACACTGACTTCCCTACGTGATGGAATTTAGTTTATAATCTGATTTTGTATTTACAAATGACAGAAGTAATTTTAAAGAATCTTGTGCTTAATATTTATTTTGTTGTTGCTACTAAATTTAAACTCAACTGACCGATTATTACTCTTTCACACCAAACAAACAATGCGGTGTTTTAGCTACTATTATTGAACAGAAATGGTCACTGTGAAACTTCCTGTGATTTGACTAACTATTTGGTACCCTTCAATCCCATTTGTGCTTACAGGAATTTATGTCCTGTGCGGAGGCAAGAAGTTAATGACATTCATGGATGATTCAACAGCCAGCCACAGAAGACACATTTGGTTCTCAACCACATCTGGAGGTGATCACACTCTGGATTGACTATGGCTTCTGGTACGAGAGACTTAAAAACAGGGACTACAACCATCAGGGTAAAGAAAATCTTGTAAAAGTAGTAGAGCTGTTAAGTCTTTTCACTATGAAGATGGGCATGACCTATGGCTCGAACTATGGGCTTCTGGTATGACGACTTAAAACAGACCAAAAACACATAAGGGTGAAGTTAAAACATGTAAAAGTTAGGTTGAGCTCAAGTCTCTTCATTATGAGAGGAACATGACCTATGGCATGACTATGGGTCTGGTATGACAGATTCAACCAGACTACAAAAACACATTCAGCGGTAAGTAAAACATGTGTAATAAAGTATGGTTGGCTCAAGTCTCTTCACTATGAGATGAACATGACCAGGACTGACTATGGGTCTGGTATGACAGACTCAAACAGGACTACAAAACACATCAGGGGTATAAAAACATGTAAAAGTAGTGTTGAGCTCACGTCTCTGCACTATGAGATGGAACATGACCTATGGATACTGACTATGGGCTGTATGACAGACTTCACAGACTACAAAACACATCAGGGTAAGTAAAACATTAAAAATAGCCAACAAGAAACAAAGGTAAAGAAAAAAATAATCTCCTGCAATACTCACTATCACATATTACCATTTGTTTAAACTTTAAAAGTTAACAGCGATGAAAATTCACACTTGATATGTAATTCCTAAGAGAATGTTTTATTTACCACTCAGGATGTAGTATTGATGTGGAATAACAGAAATTAAACTTGTATTGTTTTAAAGTGAAATTTGGGTAACACCGGTAGATTGAATTCAGCCCTGGGGAGGGAAATAAAATGGCGGGTACCCAGGAATATGTCACAGCCCTACGATATGACTTAATGATAAAACTGAAAACAGATATTTCTGTTGCTAAGTTGTACAATGTATCTTGTTATCCAGGATATGCAGTTGAGGGCATCCATGGGACCACCATGGGTGCGGCACCAGACCCACATTTCGAAACGTCTACAGAGCAGATTCTCAACTTTGATCAACATGACTTTCCCTAGTGTGAGTGTTAGATAAGCATTGCAGAGTGTGTTTAAGCAGTTAATAATAGCAGTTCAGGCCTCCATATCCGGGGCCATGGACATCCTGACAATAGCAGTCATTGATTAAACAATTAGCTTGAAGTTTTGTATCATACTGTCTACTAACTTAGTACTAATAAGCATTTGGTCAATTGCAAGGATTGCGGAGGCCACATACTAATCAAAATTCTGTATTTTTGTCACTGCACTTGTATATGTGTGTGTGTGAAGTTTTAGTTAAACCTTTTCAAATTGCTTGTGTGTTGAACACCTCACTCCAATTGCCACCAAAATCAGGTCATAGGTCCAACCGTAGAACACTTGCATTGCCATGGGAGGGTCAAGATCACTTGCCAGATCAAAGGTCAATAGAGGTCAACTGGAGCCAGAGAGTGAAGGAAAGGTGGATTGCAAAGTGGTTCAAAGCGGTTCGAGAGAAAGCTGTGTTTAATCTTGAGTATGTACGGGTCTTCAAATTCAAGATGGTGTAGTCAACAAACAGGCAGCTACATTATGATAAAATATACCTTTTGAAGAGCATTTTAAATGTAGATACTGCTCCTCTTCACAGGATTCCCAAATCGCGCATCTTTGGGACCATGATCAACCAGAAGACTAGCTACCAGGACTTGAAAGAAGACGTAAAGGCCTATAGGAGACGTGATGACCAAGGCCACCTTAGAGATATACCAGCCATTGTACAGCGTTTCCTACCCACACCAAGCCCAAGATCACTATCTCTATTTCAACTTGAGAGACTCTCTAAGTGCTTTCCAAGGCCTTCTTAGATCTCACAAGGACTTCCATGATACCAAGGCCAGTTATGACTAGGCTATGGATCCATGAGTGCTTCAGGTAGGGCTGTAATCTGTGTCTTAATTGAATAGCATGGGCAAATTAGTTGACACGATTGTGATTTGGGCATTTAATGCTTAGTGCATACAAAAATGTTTGTTTACCGTAATAGGGTTGGTCGTACACCGTATCGTTGTTGGGTCCAGATTGTTTATTCATATACTTAGAGAGGTATGTATTGGTATAGGTATTAAACAATTTTCACAGACTGCTGAATCTCCTTTTTTTCAACAAAAAACTATTGATGATGGTTCATGTTCTCACTTTCATCATGAACGTTAATTAATGCCTCCTTTCAAAAACAACCTGGACATTTTTCATAAAAACAATTTTTTTACTTAATTTATTTGCATTTGAGGTTGTGATATGAAGTTAAGAGAGTGATCCCTAGTGGCAAGAGATTTTGTGGTGCAGAAGATCGAGAAGGATCTGGAGGGATGGTGGACCAGGAAGAAAAGTTGTGTGGTGAGGTTGAATCGGTGAAGGTGTTCATGTACCTGGGGGATAAGGTTAGTGGTGGTGGTGGATGTGAGGTGGCTTTGACAGTAAGTGAGGTGGGAGGTTTGAGTTTAGGGAATGTGGGGAGTGTTGCAAGGGCAAGATATCCTTTGGAAGAATGAAAGGAATGGTGTACAAGAGTTGTGTGCGATCAGTGATGCTGTATGGGAGGTGGAAATGGTGTCTGAGCAAAAAGGAGTGGGGATTCTGAAGAGGACAGATCATGAAGAGAGTGATGTGGTGTGTGTGAAGTTGATGGACAGGATGAAGACTGGGAATTTGATGGCAGTTTTGGGTTTGGAAAGCGAGGACCCGGTTGACGAACCGAATAGTGTACGTTGGTATGGGCAATGTGTTTTTGAGGAAGGAATGACGGCAATGTGTTAAGAAGGGCTTGTGCGGTTCGAGGTGGGGAGGGTTTTGAAAGGAGGGAGGGGACGTCCAAAAGACATGGAAAACAATGGAAGGAGGAGAGTAGGAGGGTGGGGTGAGGATGGAATGTGCATTGAATCGGGTGAATGGAAGGAGGAGTAAAGGTTGTTGCTGCGAAGTGAGGTTAATCTGGCCACCCCCTTTTAGCGGGGATAAAACCGATTTAAAACTTTGGTATTATTAGTAGTAGTAGTAGTGAATGAGGGTTAATAACTTTAGGCTATAAGCATTTTTTTTTTAAAAAAAATTTCAGGTTTTTTTAATTTTAAATTCTTGAAAATTGGTTTGGTTACTTGACCTTGAAATTTTTCCCTCAGGGCTACGCCCCTTGGGTAAATTTTCTTCTTTCCCTCTCGAACCAAACCAAATTCCTCCCAATTTTTAAAACAATGACCTCAGAACAGGCCTAGTGTGCAGTTATTTAATATTAAAACCCTTGCACAAAAAAAAATCCTTAAAACACTGTTGGAACAATTTGATTTTGTTGTCAGGGTATTTTCTGATCGTTGATTGACGACACCTGACCTGGAGAAACATTTGTCACAATATTTGAGTGACAAGAAGCTGGGCACATTGTTTGAGCAGACTTTCCATAACATATGTCCCCCAACAAACAGCCGCCTATATTGGTAAGTTTAAAGAAATTCAACATAACAATGGTAAAAATATGTACCAGGTTAAAAGTTAAGGAGTACAGGGCAATTCAAGCACAGACATGTATTGGTAAATTGTTGGCAATTTGCAAAAGTGATTGCAAATTCAAAATTAATGTCACTTCCCATACAGTTTACTGCAATACAACCAATTGCAATATGTACTTTAAATTTGTGTATTTGACAGAACACACAAGTAAAGCCTATTGAAATCACTTAGTTAAATTATGGTGGTCTAGAAGTGAATGTTAGGCAGCATTTTTTTTTTCCGTCTTGCATAGTAGACAAGATTGTTACATCTAAAGAAGAGAAAATGTGCATGGCCCTCAAATTCTCATGATAACTGTTATGTGGAAACAAATGGCTTATGATTTTAGTAATCATTACAGATTCATGATTTTTATAGATCATGTGTCCTCCAAATTGGTAGTATCGGTACAGGTTAGAACTAACTAATTAAGGAAAAAGAAAAAAAAGCTATTTAAGGTGTTTGAAAAAACAAAAGTAATGTACCATGTAAATGAAATTACAAAACTGAAAACAAATCAGAGTGTGGTTTGTTTCTTTTTTTAGGGTGATTATATGTACTCAGGGCGATGTCCCCATCTATGAGGATCTTCAGATGTACACAGCTTCAAACGTCATGGGGATCACTGGAAGTTACAAAAATACACCGGTTTCATCTCGATGGACCCTCTCCTCTTCAGAGATGCATTGAGCAGGTCATAATTTGTTTAAATAATTAAATTATGGCTTGTATTTGGTAAACGTATGTATATGTTTATTGCAGCCAAAAGCAAGTTTTAAGCTAAAAATGCATAATGGTCATTCCTTATTGCTCCCCTTGAGCAACAACTAATCTTTCCCGCCCCATCAAGATTTCCTGTAAATGTTAAATTCATTAATCTCCACGAGATCGAACCTGTGCCTCTCGTTTACATTTCAGTTGCACTCTCAACTGTGTAAGCTATCATACGGTGAAAGAAATCAGAAGTAGTAGTATGTAGTATAGTAGCAAAACCCCCCAAAAAAAAAAAAGTTTTGAAATGCAGTTTGTCCCCGCTAATAGAGGTGGCTGATTTCACCCCATAATCACAGCAAACTGCCTGTGTGAGGATTTTATTGGGAGCAAAGCTAATTGACCGATGCCCTTCCTGATTGCCATCCACATTTTTCGGCAGTGTCCTAGCGTTGGCAACCATGCCCACCACACAAAAAAAGACTGCATGTTTGGGATGGACGCCAATAGCTCTCCAGAGCTACGCCCTTGTAGGTAATCTTCTTTTTATTCAAACCGGGTAACCAGCGACCCTCATCATTTTCCTTCACAAACGATGTGGGTTACGGTTTTAGCCGCCAACAACATCGTCCCTGGGACATGTAGTTAGTACTGGTTACCAGCAGGATAACAAATTATCAGGCCCTCAAAAGAAAAACCTGACCTTACTTGCCAAACCTGAACTGAGTGCAAAACCTGACAACATGATGGTAATCATGATAGATATTCATCTATAGGTCTAAGTTTCAAATCCTCTCATATTCCATGCATCTCCGCGACAAGTGTGAGGAAAAAACGAATATTAATTCTAGCAAATAAAATATGATTAACAACATACTTAGTGCTCAAGTGACGTGGCGAGCAGTAACTAATTGATTTTTAGTTTTCTTGGCCATCTTGAGGGAAGTCTAGATGAAACATCAACATGTATGAAATATATAGAAAAGTTTTTTACATCATTTGAATGGAGTATCCACTTAACAAAAGAACATTTTTGTGCTATGAATACATTAACAAATAATAATGGACTTGTTTTTTTTTTTCTCGAAAGTGTCTCGTGTGATCCGTGTGATTGGCCAGCCCCGTGGTAATATGCTGTTGGTCGGTAATTGAGGTAGTGGCAGGCAGAGCTTACGAGACTGGCAGCGGCTGTGTGTGAATACCACAACATTGTCAAATGAAGTCACAAGACACTACAAAAAACAGAATTCAGAGCTGGGAACTGTTTCTCACTGTTAAGATCCAAATGTTACATAAGTCTGTTTAATCTCCTTGAATAGTTTTTAGCTAAACTGTTTGCTGAGTGAAAATTTTGTATTTTTGTAATAATTTAATGTAATTAAACAAATTTTATTTTTATAGTCACTTTTATGAACTTGTTTTGGCCTTCTTTTGTTGTTACCATAACTTCTTTTTGGGATATAAATTTACTCTTTCAAAGTTATTTCTAATTTCTTTAAAAAAATGAATGCATTGTCTGTGCCAATAAGAAGAAATTTCTTACTTACGGAAACTCTACATAGAATAGGAAGAGGAACAAAACTTCATTGTAAACACTGCCCTTAAAAGTCCTTGAAAGGGAAAGTAATAACCAAAATTTTTGTGTCCTCTCCATATTTAGACTTTGAACCCTGTACTTCCAAGCGGGCTTGGAGAACAAGCCAACCCGTCTTCTCTTTTCAATGACTCCAGTAGTATATATCTTCCTTGAGGACATCAATAACATCTTGAGGTAGTGGTGAGGTCCCCAACCTGTACAAGCCGAGGAGTTTGAGGAGGTCCGTAATGCCTTGTCTGACGATGCTAGAAGGGAATGGTGGTCAGCGAGACACCAGAGAGCATGTTTGTGTACTTCGTTGAGAGGGTGCTGGCTAACTTCAATGTGGTGCTATGTATGAGTCTGTAAGATCCATTCAGGTAAGGGGGGGTGGTGGGTGTCAAGCAAAACCATTTGTTTTGCAACCAAGTTTTTTCTTCAGGACCCCTCATTCATTTGTCTTTTATTCCACCTCCTTAACAAAGCCCCCTGGCTTAAAACAAGCCTGGGGGATGTTGTGACTCAGATTCCCTTCTGTGTATGTTTTTTTTGTTCTATTTTTGTGCCTGTCTGTATGTCTTGATGGTGACAGTCTGTGTTTGTGTGGTCACCTAGACTCAGACCTATTCAAGAAGATTTAAACACCCTTGGGTGACTGGGAGAGAAAGTGGCAAATGAAATTTAATCCAAAATGCTTTGTTATGAGAATAACACACGCCAAAGGTCTCCAAAGCATTTTGCATATACACGCGGGGGTGACGACTGTCCACAGTAGAAAATTGTCAAAAGAAAACACTTATCTGGGCGTATCGATTTCAAACAAACTCAACTGGAACAGACACGTACAGGAGATTTGCACGAAAGCTAATGATCTTTAGGTTTCATTAAGAAAACCTTTACTCATGTAATAAATCAACAAAACTTCTGGCTACAAACACTTGTCCTGACATTGATCGAGTACTCCTTTCACCGTCTGGGACCACCCAATACCAAAAGACACCGTCAGCTTGAAGCAGTGCAAAAAAAGAGTAGCACGTTGCATCATCTTGAGCGATTATCATCTAAAACGCCAGAAGAAAAATCAGACGTCTATGCATTTTTTTCACAAGCAAGAACTTGGTCCATATGCCCCTGCCCCATCTGAAACCGCCTAAAGCCATACTGCGTCAATCACAATTCACACTGCATTATTATCCAGATTCATAGTTAAACCATCCCAACAACAGACTGTCCTATAAAAACACTCTATGTACCCAAAACCATGCGGGACTGAACTGTTTACACCAACCTACTACCATATCTGATCCTGACAACTTCAAAGCAGCATTATTCCATCACTTCAAAGCACAAGGCTCTACAAATATTAAATTCGACCACTATGCCAGTTTTCAACCATTTCCTGACCTTTTTGCTCCTTCTTGGGAGCCGTGGCCATATCTGATCTGAAGTTGAAGTTCCATTTTGGTTAGGTTGCTGGTTTTGTGCTGTATCTTGCATGATTTGCCTTACTTTCATACTTGGTCACAGGAACCCCGGACCCAAGGCTAATGTGTGTACACATTGACCCTCTAATGGCCATCTATGTGCCTTTGACCAGTCTTCTACTTCATTAGGTTGTTTGGTTTCCATTAACTTGGGTTAGGTTGACTAAAAGAAAAGGTGTTAATGTGTGCATATTTGTCTTGAATTGGCTCATTACTAAAAAGGTGAAGTACTAGATCCCAATGGTCCCAAATTTTGATGAAACCGTATGTGGGTAGTGGGGCATGCATGTACCCATGGCCTTGTCGCACTCTTTGTGCATATATGAGCTTCATTTGCGTAATTTACCTGTTAAATTTAATTCAACACGTTTTTAACAGTGTTGAATTATTTTATAGCCGCTAGTGCATTTTCATATGCATAATAGGGCTTTGTAGAGTTTGTTTCTTTTCTAAATATGGGTATTTAGAAAGGGTGTGGATCATTGGCTCTCATGTGTGTGTTAAAGTATTTATATGATGTAAAGGTTCAAATGTTTTATCTTATAAAGGTCTATTAATTTGACCTGCTGGTCACTATCAAATGATGCAATAACTTAATCATTATTTACTCTACTTTTGTCAGAACAATGTCAGGCTTGAGATTAGCAATAATGATCAGGAAAAAAAAAAAACGACAATACCAACCCCCACCCCCCCCCTCTTCCTCCTCCCGCTAATATTGTTGATGTTCATTCAGTTACGTTTTAGAGTAGAGATAGGGATAATGATGGATAATAGCTCTGGCATGATATATTAAGCAATATGGCAACATTTTTTGAGAGCGCCCCCAATTTTTCAAAATTTGGATATTGACTATACCTCGAACGAGAATGCAAAAAATGCGTATTTTCAGAAATAATCGATTTGGTAATTAGAATTGGGATCCCAAGATTGTACTTAATGCAGAGCTGGAATGCTAAGTTTAAGTCCGTCCATTTGAAATAGTGTCCACCTTAAGAAAATGAACCCTAACTTGACTTGCCCTGAACCGTTGGAACAACTAATGGAATAGCTTAGACACGTACATGTGCTATTTCCCAGGCCTATTTCTTTGGAAGGCTGTTTCCCAGCAGCCGTTAAATTATTATTTATTGGAGATCCTCCTTAAATAATTATTCCCTAATTACAAATTCCTTCGTTTTGTTGACACATAGACATTTTCCGTCCCATACACCATGGCACATGTATAGTTACTAGCCACGTTACCATGCAACCGTTAAAAATCTCAAAATTTTTTTGGAAAATGGGGGTGCTCTCAAAAAAATATGTGCTTTTATTGCGTTAATGCATGGTGTGTATGTTTATCTTAATGAGCATATGCAGTGTTGCAACACCACGTTTTATCTGCCAAATTTGGCAACTTATAACCTCAAAAGTGCTTTCTCTCTCTCGAAGTGCATTTTGTCGGTGGGTGCCACTGGAGCAGCTATTTTTTTAATCCAAAGAAACCAATAGTTATGGTAAAATATGGGTTACTTTTTGCCTCCAGTTCTGCACCTTACCAAATTTTTTGTGGCAACATGACTGTACATGTGGTGTGTTCTAGAATGAATAGGCACACCACATTTGATTCATTTTTGTGACGGGTTGAATTTCAGTTGGAAAAACTTACTATAATAGTTATTCAAAATTTTTTTTATACCAAGTATGTGCTATAATAATGTTTTGTGTATGAATGACAATTAATTCCATAATATTTGGATCTTCTTGTGCTTTGGCAAAAATCAATGCCCTTTGTCAGTTTGAAAAAACATATGAGGCCAAAGAAAAACAAGTTTGTCCCAGAAGACGGTGCCATAGTTTGTTTTAAAATTGGTCTTTGACCCATAATTTGGGTTTTTTTAGGTTTTTACTCATTTGATTTTTTTTTTTTTGTAAAATCAGATAAAAAAAAAATGAAATTGGCCGCCAAAGCGGTTCGAAAAAATTAAAATAAAAAAGTGGTCGTGTAAAATCAAAAATTGCTGCATAAGTTTTTTAAATCCGCATTTCGCTGATTAGCCTTTTATAAAAAAAAATCCATTTCGCATGGCCGATTTTTCAAAATTTCTTTTGAGACAAACTTTTTTTTGGGGGGCCCCTAATGGCACACTACCTGCAGGCTTGTGCTTTTATCCAACTGAGTACCATAATCATTTATTTTTGCCAATGCATGAGAAGCTTAAAAAATCAATGCAGACATTAACATCGACTCAAGCTATGGATACATTTGAATATTCCCCGGCAATATTTGGTGTTTCTACACATAAACAGTAATCGTCTGCGTATGTACCCCGCTTTTGTTAACTGCACCACCATAGATGTTCACTGAGGGGCCCAAAAGAAAGCATTAGTAGAGGGGTTGCCAGAGAAATACTTGGAAAAACTGGTTGATCTGGAACATGAAGGATGTAGTTGCAAACAATGCTTAAGTAAGATACTTAGTGATGATGAGGGGAAATTTAAGTGAAAGCTCTATGTAAGGCATATGTACTGTGTATGTGATGGGAGGAGGTAGTTTGGGGGGGTGAGAGGAAAAGGTTTGCTGATTGGTGAGAGCATGTTGCATTTAATATATGAGGGTGTGGCCCAGAGTTTACATGTAGATACTTTTTTTTCTCTCTCTTTTTAATATTATTCCAGCTGGCTTCAAGGACAAAGAAAAAATACAATAAAACATAGAATGACCATAATTACAGAAAAAAAGCATACCTTTTATCCATGGTCGTGGGTTGATCTTTGGACTATCTCGACAGTGTCTGGGAAGGTAAAAAAAGCAGCGCAGGTGTTGACATAAAATATGGGAATTAACATACCCCATAACAGATGCACAACTTCCTCAATGAAAAGGTGACCAAAGGACCCTCATAGAAAGCCACTTACTCAAGCATTCATTCCCAACACCCAGAAAACTGTCCGTTGCAGTACCCAAATTACATCGCTATACTTGTACAGGTACAATTGTACATCATAAAACTTATAAAATATGTTCAATTCTACTCCACTTAGAGACAATTTACACAGTTTTTCCAGTAAAATATGCTTTCAATGTGTAATGAAATTTTAATAGTGATTAAAAGAGGGCAAGAGTTGGCTTTACAAGAACCAAATTTGCTTACATACACCATCCTTTAAATAATATATGCAAAGATTTATAATAAATTCTGTTTATCAGTTTCTATTCCAAAAAGAACAGACTTATAGTCTAAAAATAATTATTGATGTGTCGCGTTCATCCACCATTGTTTCAAACTCATTCCAGAGATCTTTTATACAGCTACATTCATATATCAAATGCTTGACCGTTTCTACCTGACAATTACAGTAAGAACACAGTTTATCTTCACATATCATCTTTATACAAACGCTATTTTTGTCATAAGGACATTTTGGATTTAATTATACTGAAAAAATTTGCCGGCGTGTTTCACATCGTGACAGCATTGAAAGGCAAAATATAAATATTTTCCCAATCCTCCTTACATAAGAACTCGGTATATATTTAATCTGTGATGTAGGGGCTCAAAAATCTATGAATAGGATTTTGATAAAATGCCGAGTATTCAAGTTTTCAAACTTGGTACCATCATCCACCCCCGTTTTAAAGAGATTAAGACACTCTCCTCCCTAATGAAACCCTGTTTTAAGAACAACTGCCAACTTTTGGTAACAGCCAGAACAAACTCCCACTGCAGGGAAAAAGGCGTTTCGGAACACCTTTCTCCATCAAAAAGTTGAAAAGGAATACATTTCCCATTTTATCGAAATAGATCACTCACGGGATTATGACCGGCCGAATAACAAATGTCTGAAAAAACAGGGTTTCCCATTTATACAGATAGTGATAATATTCCATTAACATTGAAGATAATACAGCACGATTGTCTGACTCGATAAAATTAAAATAGTCAGTCCAAACTTTCTCTATAAAACTTGGACATGACCCATGCGTTATTGCGTGCTCTTTAAATTACCATAAACTATTAAATTACCACCAAACCGAGTCATTTTAAAAAGTATATCTAAAACAACACTTTCCAAAGCAGCATTATTTTCAGTTAATTTATATTATTTTTGAACCCATTTAACCCTAAGGCTCAAAAATTGATGATATGTGATCATCTTTAGAACCCCCTCATTGTATTACCAATCAGTGCATTTCTTTTTAAGAAAACCCTTACCTCCTTTCCACAAGAAAATAATATACAATTTCTCACCTGGGTAAAAAAAAAAAAAATTTGGGGAAAGTCCAAAAGTTTTAATAAAAGAATTTTAACAGCTAAGTAATTGCATATAGGTTTCCAAAATTCAAAGATTGTTGAAATTTTTATTTTCGGTTCAAAAATTACATCTCTCAGCAGCAAACCTCATATAAGAAAAAAATAGAACTCCCAATGCTTTGTAGGTTTCTTTTGGCCAATCCCACATTAAAGGTCTTTTTACTACAGATCTTTCTGAGCCCACCCAACCATAATCTGTGATTTATTGATATTTAATTTCAAACCAAAAAAGATAAAAAAAGTAAAATTTCCAAAATTTGAATAAATTTTTCACAGACTGATTCATTTCCAAAGTACAGGTGGTGTGGCCTTGTCGTCAGCATTAATGAATTAATCTATTATGTCGGTTTTTAACAGAAAATTCCTTTAATATTCTGGTCATCTCTAATTTACACGGAAAGCAGCTCAATCGCCAAAAATTAAATAAATATGGGCTCAATGGATCACCTTGACGCACACCTCTACCCACTTTAAAATACTTAGAACTAAACCCGTTATTCATTACACAACCACTTATATTTTATACAAACTTTTAATGTATTTGGACAAAATGGGGACCAAAATTCATACGATACAAAGCTTTAAACAAAAAATCCATCAAAGAGTCAAAGCTTCTCAAAAATCCAAAAATAACATAATACCAGATTTATTATAATTGTAGTGAACTCCATATCATCCGAATGGATCCTTAGTCGGAAAAATCCCCGATAAACTCGTTCCCTTCACAAAACCCACAATTGCTCTATGAACTAAAATGGGATAACTCTTACAAAAGTCTTGTTGATAACACTTTAGAAGCAATCTTATAGTCAAATTAATATGATATGGGCCCCATTCTTCATCACACCGGTCCTTCCTATTTCGCCAAAATGTGATCACAGATTGTTCTGTGGATGTAGACATGTAGATACCTTACTTTTGGTGCAAAGTGTCCTTTGCTAAAATCCCTATGGGTTAATTGCAAGGATTTATTCAGATACTTAATTCCGTATTTAATTTTTTTAAGACTCTAGTGAGTAATTAAACTCAGACTCTGCTCTCCACGTGCTTTGTTTGGAATTGGGCAATAGCATCTCATCCTTTGGAGGAGATTTAAGCAGTGGGTCCCATGAACAGAGAGTCTAAACTTATGGTGGTATCGCAGTCCAGTTCAAAAAAGAGTAAGGTGAAAGCCCCTTGGCTGTATCACTCTACAGTGGTACTGGTCATTTCTGGTCATCACCTTCTGGGCCGGGTTCTAGTTGCATGTGAGGGTTACAACTTTGCACAGTAAGAGTGAAGTACAAGTAAAAATCTCATACAAGTGAAAATCTTTGGCAAAATTCACAATCAATGTGCAGTATTAATTCAAAGTTTTAAATCGGTTCTGTCCCGTGTTTTTAAACGGGGGTGGCCGGATTTACCCTACACTCGTAGCAATCCACCCTTACTCCCTCACTCCACCTCCATCCTTGCAACCCACCATCCTATATCCTCATCCACTTGACTTCTTCATGTTCTCTTGGATGTCCCTCCTCGAACCACCCACCTCAACTCAAAAGCCCTCTGAAAACATGCTCATCATCCTCCTCAGAAGAAAAATTATTGATAACAATTTACCAAAGAAGTTTCTTTCCTTTGTGCCATCAGAGGTGTAAACTAGTTCTAAACAAGATCACATTATAGAGAATTGATTTCTTACCCTACTCCTGGTGATTTTCGACCAATCCATTACCATGTCTGTTCATATGCTATTTCCCATTTACAGGATCAAGCCCAAAAACGTGGCCAGTTTGTTTTGCACCATGCATCGATTTTTTCTGTTGTCAGCAGCTCCCAGACAGATGTGTAGAACTCAAACGACCACCAAAACTAGTCACCAACTACTATTTGAATTATGACGGCTGGGGCGGTACAAGACGTAAGTGGTTTTCTGCTGTTATAAAGTGCTTGGACAACAAAACTTCTGTGCTTGTAATTGAGAACAGAGGCTAGGTAGGCTATGCATTGGGGTATTTAGCCTTGGGTCCCAATAGAATTTCCCAGTTTTTGGGCTCATACAGTTATGCTTGTATAAGCCTATGTGATAGTGATGTATCATTTTTTCTATCTCTGTTTAAACAATCGTAAATTGCTACTTACTTACAGTCTTCAGTGGCTTTTTATCAAACCTAGAATGAATGGCTTAGGAGATAGTGGCTTGTAATTAGAATTTTTGGTGACAAGGTTGGAAATGATAATCCATGTAAAATGTACTGATTTACAAAAAAAAGCAGTGTCGTATTTGACACTACCCAAGATATTTAGCAATAAGGAATTCTGCTGCAATGGTTTGAAAGGGCTATCCTATGTAAAGTAGCACTGGTTCTAAAAAGCAGTCTTATTGACCCTACATTATAACAAAGCTGCTCTGAATTATCATTGAGGGGAAAGGTCATATTGGGTGGGTTCAGAGGTCCAAAGGTCAAATCCATAATATCTTTCTGTTTTTTAGTGCTATCACTTTTAATAGAAATACAAAAAGTATTTATTGCAAGATATATGCAAAAATTATAGTTTGATAACAGGATATAGTCTTGGTGTGAGGGAACTATTGTATGAGAAACAGGGATGAGTTCTGAAAATAACTATTCACCGCACCTCTTTGCCCACAGTTTATTGTATGAGAAGAGGAAGGAAACTCAGGGGATGCAGCCAAACAAGCTAGAAAATGGTCTGTTCAAATGTTGATGACACTCGAGCCAAGGTGTGGGAAGTGATGTGGTTGAGTTGGAGGAAGCAAAACAAAGTGGCTCAATTCCAGAAGAGTTGTGAGGAATACTAGTGTCATTTGTACAACAGAAGAGGGAGGCAGATGAACAACAACAAAAGGTGATATTGCTTGAAAATTTCAGGCGCTTACATGCTCTTGTCAATAAATTCTCTGTTATTGTAGACTGTTAACAGTCCTCTCTTCCAATGAGTGACGTGTGGAGAGGCCTTGGTATTACAAAAAAAGCATAATT
>JAMKCH010029942.1:0-18010 GCA_023653785.1 Ophioderma brevispina
TGCCAAAAGCAATAACTTTTAAATCGAATTTAGTTGTTATTTGTCCAATTCCAAGATTAAAGTTATTTATTTGAGCCACAATACTCTTATTTTTCAGTTAGAATATTTTAACGAAGGTCTATATTGTGGGCTCAAATTTCTACTGAAAGTACATAAGGGGTCATATGGTGATTGGAATTCAGCAATACCTGCACCGCAAATTCATTAAAATTGAGTGGCGTATCTTTAATTTCTTTACGCACATACGCACATCATCAAATAATTTAAAAAAAAACGAATAAGATGTCTTTTGAAATTCCTTGCTTAAAAACAATTGGAATGTACATTACCGAAGTTGAATGATTATCATAGGAAAAGGAAGCCCAATTTTAGGGCTACTATCTAATCATTCGGTTAAATTAAAATGATTGAATCTTGAAAGACATGAATATTGAAGACTTTACGACTTTACTGACTATGTTATAATCCTTAGAAGTTATAATCTTTTCATCTAACTTATTGTTAATTAGGTACCATGGCATTCACCATAATACTAATAGGACCCGGATTGACCACTGATCACAGCCCCAACAGATTCACCGTAGAATCCTGAACCTATAACATCAGAACAATGTTAACCTTTTCAATCCATTGAATTTGTTAGGGCCCGTGCGCAAGCTCTGATCACCCGCTTTCATTTTTGAGGCGACTTTGTTTGAAAAGTACGCCGAATCATAGTCAAACGACAGGCAGTAACCATACAATCTTTCATGGAAATTGCAAAACATCACAACTTTATGGGCCAAGATACATCTTACAAGTTGAGAGCGAGCACTGGGATAAATATTTCAGTGAACTCATAGGCCTATAAACGTAAATGCCTTTATAAAAGCAAAGAGCGATTTTTTTTCATTTCACATTTATTATTTTATAAGAGCGAAAATGGGTTGCAAGTTCGGGTGTTTCCTCGTGCCAGTATACGATAAATATGAAATGCGACAATAGGTGGGAAGAGGTGGGGCATTTCTTACTATTTTATGATATTCCCCATTTCCTTTCCAAATATAATTTAGGTATCTAGTAATTGGAATCTTTATGGAGAGTTTTACCTTTTCTGGTATTTTATGATCCTTGTGTAATTTGCGTCCGACCCACGTTCAATCAAATCAATCAATTTATTGTGCTCATTTCCATCAACAGAGAATACAAACATGAAATGGTGCCCTCAATGTAGGCACTGCAAACGATTTACTTATTAAGTTGTTAAGGTGTTTCTATTTTGTATTCACATAACTCAGCCTTTTAACTAAGCCCTATAGTAGTGTAAGTCCATATTCAATTACCATTTAGAATTCAAAGAAAATCATTACCGCATCAGAGCCTAAACTTTATTCAGAATATTATGATGACTGCGATATTGTAAGTGTGGCATTCCTTTTCAAGATGTATACACTGTTAAAAATAAACCTGTAAAAACAGGGATTTGACTGGGAGCTGGGACTCACTACATAACTGGAGCCGTAAAAATACGAAACATTGCAGGGAACGTAAAATAACGGCGTAAAATCCAGTTCAACGTTGGTTTGTTGGTTTTGACTTGTTTAAACAATATTAGGGCATAACAATTAAAATGTTATTACAATGCTCTGACCAATTTTTCACGTTGTAGCTATGTATCATACAAACGTTTGTAATTTACGTTACTACATGGTTGTAAAAAAGTTATATTTCAGCAAACAATTTTGAGAAAAAAGGCATAAACAAGGGAAAACGGGAAAAAAATTAAGATTTAAACCAGTTTATACACTTTGTTTTTATATGGTAATCCACATTCTAATGTCAACTAGTCTTAATCATCATATGAATACACTTAATACATGTACTTTACATAGATTCGAACCTGGGCCTTAAGATACAAGTCCTAAACCTGTATCCACAACACTACATGGACTTATATGTACAGAGCTAAAATTCACATAATGTGGTGTACTACTTTTTTTTCAAATTAACTAAATATAATATAAAAAAGGAGGAAAAGAGTTTTAAACTATTTTTAAAAATGATAGGGAAAATAAGATTGTGCATTTTTTAATGACGCTTCTTATAGTTATTTAACACATTTTATTGGTAAAACGATTTTCATCGTTCATTATTTTTACATTAAAACAAGCTACAAAGAAACATAAATTATTACGGAAATATAAAACAAGGTCAGCGTATAAAATATACTTTTTTTAAAAATGTGTAGGATATTTCTAGCCACGTTATTTCATTTCTGCTTCCAATGTAATTTTATGTTAAGGTATAGTGTATAAAGCGTGAAGATTATTGAATAATTGGGGTTTACTAATTAAAAGGGGAGGTTGGTAAAATTAGGAACATTTTTAAAACAGTGTACGAATGACACAGCTATGATGTCGGGTAGGACTATGGTCGGCTCGACAAATTAAAAAATTAAGGCCACTGGTTTGTTCTAAGTGTTTATAACTCATTTAATAGGGATGAGCCAGACCAGTCAAAAAGTAGCCTATTGGTATCACCTGGGGGGGGGGGGCAAAGATGGACTGATACCAGGGGTTCCTAACCAACTATGAAGTTACACAAAAAGTTGAGGCCATTTGAGGGTTGCTTAAGCGAGCTAGGGGTCGCAAAAGATTATATTGGGGCAAGAAATTGAACATGTCCAATGTGTTGGATTGCATACCAAAATTGTCGTATGATCACAAGGAGTAAAAAACTGTATAGTGTGTGCTATCTGCGGACTACCACATTGGAGTTATAAAGATGAAAATCGTTATTATGGTCCCCAATGTTAAATTTAGCTTACTACAGGGGTCACATTAAAAAAGCTTCAAGTTCAGTGGAAATGGTCTCCTATTATTTGTCGTGTTATCACAAGTAAAAGAAGGTCTAGTTTGACAAATAACATGTATAGTTTAACCATTACACCCAACACCCCTTACCCCTACGAGGTATAGGTAGTACTAATGAGGTGCGTAACTTGGTTCCTTTCACATGCAGATGCCGAAACTATTCTTATTTTAATGTGAGAACCTTACAAACAAAGTAGACCATTTCCACTGAATGAAAGCATTTTTTAGATTTGATCCCTGTAGAAGCTAAATTTACCCTGTGACCTATAATAACGGTTTCAGCTCTAACTCATAGGGTAAGTCGGAGATAGCATTAACTATACATTTTTTACTCCTTGTGGATCATACAAACAATTTGGTATGCAATTCAACAACTGGAGCACTTTTAAATTTTGACCCCCTGTATAATCTCTTTGCGAGCCCCTAGCTCGCGTAAGCTACCCCTACAGAAATGGCCATCAGACATTTTTCGTGTATGTGATAGTATAGGTACACCTGGTATAAATGCCTCTCCCCCCCCCCCAGGTGTACCCGACCACTGCCTTGCTCCCCACTATGATTACTCTTTGATGGATAATTGACATGTCCAATGCATCACTTTTGCAATTCTGAATATTCCATGGAACTTTGCCCTTTTTGCATTCTCGATTCTCTCCCCGGAGACTTTTCGACTTAGAATAGTTTCCAGAGTAGTCTTTATATCCAGGCGCTCACAAAATGCTCACAAGAGGGAGAGGAGAGAAAAAAAAGGAACGGTAGGATTGCAGAATCATATTAAAGGTGCGTGTTCCGATCGGTTTTGGGACCCCCCGCCCCCATTTACCCGGAAGTAGTATCGATTTTGATATCAGATGAAAGGCCGTATTTTTTCTCAGTGTCGTCCCGAAATTTGAGCCTTAAATCTATTTAATTCTCACGATATAATAAAAAAAACGCCGTATTTATGGTTAACATTCAATATTAAAGCCACAGTATGGATAGGCGTTGCAATATGCATGATGGCTTCTACCATCAAAACCCCAAAGTTTTTTGTTTCCCACAGTACTTGAGGGGGTGTATGTGGCAATGCCGGCGCTCATTAACGTAGAGACACAGAGACATAAATCGAACAACTCTTTAAAGCAAATTTGAGAGTAACATGATCTCTTCACCAAGGTCTTGCGCCACAATGAAACATTGGAAATTACACCCGTTTGGACTGAAGTTTACGCCTTTTGAGATAGCCCTAAATGTTTTGATTACTCAAACAGTTATTCGAGGTTAATTTGCGAAAACTTTACATGTATGATTTGATAATTGTCGCTCTCTTTTGTGTCGTCCCTTGTTTTCAGAGTGAACCCATATAAAAGCCGTCTCGAGTTTATTTGATTTCTCCCCATGCATCTTCCACACCTTCCTCACATTCATTCTCTTCACCATTGATTTATATTTTTTACCTTTTTTTTTCCTCATTCGTATGTTTCGTATATTTACTTGCTATCACTATTTGCATATAGAATATACATTTTCTCTATTATTGACATGTTAGTTTTTTCTATCAGTGTTACTCAAAGAGTTTGTTATTATTATTAAATAAGCATACTCTTACTTTTTTCTACTCACCCAAACTCAACTTCAATATTTTCCATTATTTTGCCATAAAATTAATGTTACCTTTCAATACGGTAGTAAACAATTCTGACATGTATCAATTTTGGTTTGTATGGTATGATGTGTGAAATAAAACCGCCTTGAATCTTGGCTCTTATGATACATGCAAACGATTCTACGATGATCGATTGTGTATCCCTTGCAAAGTTTATGTTTGTCTCATAATCTTATTTTGTTTTCCCAGTTTTGGATTCTACGGACACCAGCCTACGAAATTGTCATTATTTGTATAGTCCTAAAATGTAATACTTATTTTATTTATTTATATTATCTTACAAGAAAACTATTCATCAATTAAACGGTTCAGACACATTCAGTTATCAAGGAGACTCATCTTTTAGTAGTCTTCAATCGCAGTCGCATACAAAAATGCTTTGCAATTGGTTCACTAAATATGACAATAACGGGACAACACGAAAAAAGGCGCAGGCTTGTGTGGGAGTGGTAGTATTGAATATATTCGTTCGCATTGTGAATTGCGTGTTTGGACCTAATAACCCTAGTTTTTAGAAGTAATTATTGATGGACGGTTAAAAATGAAAAAAGTAGAGACAATTGGACCTAGTAGTGTGTGCAAAACAAATGGACAGCTAATACCCCCTTCTCACAATGATATTTCAAAGGATGTAAGGTCAAAACTTGAATATCTTCTTTAAGAGGATGTTTTTGACCAGACGTTTTTTAATCAGGTTTTTTCTTTAAGTTTAAGATGCAACTTATAGTTGTATCATTACAAATAAGAAAACTTTAACATTTATGTCCTAAAAACAATAAAAAAATCCAACATTATGTCTAAAACAATAAAAAACTAAAATAAAACTCAAGTGCGCGTTCAAAACTGAAGCAAAAAAAAAACAAAAGCTCCTTTTTGGCCGGCTCCGCGTACGTCCCTAGTAAGACCCAGCTAAAAATGCATACCACTACTAACCTCATCTTGTATTTGACGAAATAACGTGCTCTGTAAATTCAATGGAACTTCACAATAAAATGATCAATTAAAAGACGATACTTGCCGTAAGTTAAATCAAGCAATACTTTTTTGTCCATTTTCCATGCCTATTCTGACTAAATTTTAAGAAAGAGGCTTCTATTTGAAATTATATCAGCATTATTATTCACTTTATGGATTTTCAATGAGAGGTGATTTACATGAAAAATACTGTAAATCTTTTACAGGAAAACAATCCCATAAGCCTCAGCTTTTACAGTTTTTCCATCCATATTCACCTTTATATTTTACCGTAACATGTTTTTGCATATGTTTTAAACCAAAATTAAGGTCATTGGTCCACGCTAAAGCCCCATCCCCTGGGACCTCCAGATTTTACCGAAGTGGACAAAAGTTTGGTTTATCAGAAGAAGCTACTATTTTTCTCATTTACCATGTGAAATAGTAGATTATCAGATTCAGATTTATCAGATTTATTTGCAATCAATCAATCTCCATAAGAGAAGCAGACAGTATTACAGAATACTAATAAGTTAAGTGACAAATAGGATAATACATTACCAGATATCCACGCTAATATAATATTGAGACATGATAAATAAGAATGATCATAATGATTACAACATTTAATATAATTTGCAATTTAATAAAATAATACGATTGCGATTGCCGAGGTCCTACTAAACGCATAAAAAAAAAAAAAAAAAAAAGGCCCCCGTGAAGTGTAGTGACCTCTTACCATGTTCATAAATAATCATATACAAACACTACATTAGCGATACATACAAGGACAAAAAATTCGACAAAATAAAAAACAGAAACAGACAAAATAGAACAATACAAGACAAAACAGTACATGTATGAAATTCGACCACAGAAAATTAACGCGAATAGTAACCAAAGGATGCAATAACCAATACAGACTCATGTGGAATACAACTATGTAAAATTCTTCAACTTTGCTTTAAATAAGCAATGGAAGATGATGTTTTGATAGTAGGAGGAATATGTTCCAAAGTAAAGGGCCTGGGATGCAGACTGTTACCAGCAAGCACGGTTTTAGTAGTTTATATTGGGTGTTAAATTCTTGTTTCATAATCAAACGGGATAAGGCGTATTAAGATGTATCATCAATGAGGTGGTTTGGTAAAATTGGTTTGTTATGATGCTGGTACATGAAGATTGCAATGCTGGTATTTATAAATATCATATCTTTTTTAAGGGTGTTCTTTAAGTGAAGAAAATAGAGGGTCCGTGTGTGCCAGCCAGAGTGAGTTGGTACATGCCCTGATAACTCGTTTTTGAGTAAAAACAAAGAATCGAGCTAGATTAATTAGATCGGCCCAAATCATTGCACGATTAAAGTTGGTAATACAAGAGAATATACAGAACTGTAGATTCTGTGAGTAAAAAGGGACGAACTTTGCGTATGACACCATTAGTTTAGATATAATTTTAGAAATGGTGCTGTGTTGTGAATGCCAGATAAATTAGAATCCATGATACCCTAAGAATTTATACTGTCAACTTGTTGTATTGCTGTCCATCAATCTTTTATGTTTAGTTTCATGTTTGGGTTTGTTTGCTAGTTTTTATTTTAAAATGAATATAGTTTTTTGTTTTCTATCCAGCGAAGTTATTAATTTGAACCAGTTAGAAATGGTGCAATAGCTCGTTATTAATTGTCTCTTCTAACTTTTTCGGGTCATGGTGAGAAAATAAATGTTAGTGTCATCTGCAAATAAACAATAAGGTATGTTCTTGGGATATGGAAGGTCATTTCTGTATAAAAGAAATAATAGAGGACCCAGAATCGATCCTGTGGAACCCCAATGTGCCCATTAACTGAACTAGAAATGTTACTATTAAATAGAACACGTTGCTGTCTACCATAAAGATAACTCCGAAGCCATCATTAGCAAGACCCCCTGATCAATTTAGATAATTTATTGAGGAGTGTATTGGTTGATGGTATCGAGGCCTTGCTAAGGTCGATGAAATACCAGGGCTAGGCTAAAGGATGTTTGTGGTTTTGGATGTTATGAGCAAAATATGCCCCATTTGGTCGCGCAATTTAGTTTATACATATTACGCTATGGGCCTTCAAAATAATGTTTTTAGCTCTTAATTTCAACGTTAAATTCGGCTCGAAACTTTCAGATGGGTTTTGAAGGTTTTCAGGTACAGCACACAGACAATGCAGATTGGTCTGTTTGAAGACTTTCATTTGGCGTTGGGGTATGATTTTCCAAAAGTGAAAATCTCTATCTCTTACAAATTGGAATGTGTATTTTTGCTCAATATTTGGTAGATGAAAGAGCTTGTGATAAATCATAATATGCAAACAACTCAATTCGCCAAAATGGTCCATTGGCCTGTTTGGAATACTCTTGACGATATGACCCGACCGAAAGGATTTTTTGTTTTTATGGATGTATGTGTATGTCGCAAAATATTTTTAAAAATGAAAGTCAAATACTAATTGATATACTGAACACAGGCTGTAACATTCTCAAATCAAAACTGTGACTCAGTTTGTCTTACATTGGAATCCTTCTCGTCCACTTTTCCCTGTAAAGCATGATCTTGTAAGCTCTTTTAAACCACAATTCGAATCTTTAAAGAGACTCGAGAATATCAAGAAAAGTGCACCCCATTTTTTAACAGATTTTTTTATTGGAAAATTTATCATGCCCGCCACATAGGTTTTCCCGGCCAATTTGCAATTTACGTGCGTAATCGATTTCAAGTGGATCTCTTGACGATTCATGTTTTCTATTTCGCATTGAGATAAAAAAGAAAGAAAATTGTTCGTTTAAATTAGCAAGATTTCACGATGCCAATTATTTTTTGTTGGTGATAAAACTACGAAAATGACCGGGAAAACCTGATTAAATCCACCTGTGAAGTAAATAACCGAGACCGCATTTTTTTAAAAAGAGGTGACTTTTTCTGCCGTGCACGGCAATGCAACATGCTTCCGTGGCGATTTGGGAAATCACCAAGTTCAAATTACGATGTTGGTATTTTCCCTATTGCTTTCATGAAAATAGTTTGTTTGTGACACTAATCAAGTGCAAATTTTTATCCTTAAACAAAAGAGAAACCAGGTTTTTAGGTCAAGAAAACCTATTTGAAACTTCGAGCATATCCGTTTTAACGAGAAGAGGGGGAAATCAGATTTTGTCTTTTCTGTTTGAAATAATAATTGAGTAAAATGTGTTACTGATACTTTTGTTAATGGACATGTCATGCCAGTGTCAAAATAATTTAAAAAAGAGTGGATCGAAGCGTTAACCGACATATCCTTACCATAACATTCTTAAGAAAATATTGCGACTAAAACCTTTTTAGAACTGGTTTGTCCAAAAATCGGTTTCTAAAAACAAAGCAAAAGCGCTGCTAATAAATTGACGTTCGCTGCAGAATTTTTATAGTTCTATTTTAATGTCCGAATTTAAAGAAGAACATGTCAATTATCATCATTCATTTCGTATGTCTGTAAACTACCTCAAAATTAAGTGGACCCGTTGTATTTAACTTTATTGAGTAATTTCACTGAGTAATCTTTTCGTTAATGATAAGTAATTGACACTGGTTTTTTCGGTGTTAGGATTATTGAACTGCGTAAGCTGATCCGGGGCCGGTGTATCCATGAATACGGACTCTTTTAATTTATCACTCAATCATTCTATCATGTATTTTAATTAAATACCTCCAAAATGTTTTTATACCTCAAATGTTTTTATACAATTGACTTCAATCACACTTCTTTTTGCGCTTTTGTAAGTACACAGTTTATCCAATTTATTAATCAGTTGCTGGAACTCACATGTTGCATGGTTTTGTGGGGAAATATGGAAAAGAAAGATGGTTTTTGAGGGATTATGGTGCCTTATTTTATATTTTTCTCTTAATAGCTGCAGGTTAATCATCATGTAAGTAAATTTGTTACATATAGGCCTACCTAACGGGGACTCGAACTCGGGAATCCCTCTTTAGAAACTAAATACTTACCACAATAGTACGCACCTTACGGCCCATAAGAAAATTTAGATATTAGATGCGAATAAAAAATATACGAATGTTTTTTTAACTATCTATCAAAATTGAAGGGGGGGGGGATGGGGGGTGGGGGGGGGGTGGGGGGGGGGGTTAATTTTTTTAAGGGGGGGGGGATGGGGATGGGGGGGGGTGGTGGGGGGGGTATGGAGTACGGGTGGGGGGGGGGGGGGGGGGGGTGGTGTGGGACGAGGGGGGGGGTGGTGGTGTGGGGGTAGGGTGAGGAGGGTGGTGTGGGGGGTGGGGAGGGAACAGTGTGTGTTGGGGTGGGGTTTGGGGTCGTTGTGTTTGTGGGGGGGAGGAGGTTTACTGGGGTGTTTTGGGGGTGTTGAGGTTGGTTGGGGGGGGGTGTTTGTTTGTTGTGTGCACCTAAGATACTAAATTGTTTTCTTGTTTTAACTTTTGAAATATTAACTTAACTGATTGTTTTATTAAGTATAAAGAATTACAACATTAACAATCACTTACTCACCAGTAGTAAAATGAGTAATTGTTACTATTTTTTTTTTTGCTCATTTACCGTAACTTATTCACTTCCACCCTGGACAATTCGTATATAGTTATACACGTAAGTCAGTGGCTTTTAAGATGGCTTCAAAGCCCTCTAACAAAACCACCAAAAGACTAGGCCTGTTCAATGCATTTTCATGCTGATCTTGAATATCCATGAAAATAAAAAAATAATGTTGTACAAAAAAATATTGACAAATATTAATCTTTGAGCGACTAGTCGCCTGCAGGGTGCAGCGATTAATAAGTATGTTTTATGTGTTAACATTTTCTTTTAAGTCGCCCTGGTGTCTTTGCGATGTTTTATTTCTTTCATGGAATTAAACAGAGGCGGCGACTTACTGAACCCGATTTCAATGGATTGATGATCACGTCATCACATCCTCCTTTTCATCGCGGTTTTAGGCTTACCATCCGTTTATTTTTGGGCGACTTTGTCCGTTTAAACATGGGATTATTTTCAGTATGTTCAGTCTCTTTATGTCCTACAAAATGTAATTACTTTGTTACGGGTCAGGACCGATCGATCGCATCCACTTCTTTCGGAGGGACGACTTTGGTAGGACGAGCGACGAACCAATTAACCTGTTATCTTTGAACGCAAAGGCCCGCAATCGATATCGATAAAAAATGTCAATCCAATTAACCATAACGGTCCTTTTCAGACTACCCCTTTTCCAAAAGAGAAATGATTTTGTGTTGATGATTTGATGAAATAAATGTTTTAATAAATAAATGCAAACAATAGACTCCTACATTTAACCGGTAAAAATTATTTTAATCTTTTGGAAGCGTACCCTGTTCTGTTTAGTAGAAAAAAAAAAAAAGACCCCTAAAATTGCCGTGTTTCAAAACCTTATAAACATTGAAACAGACCCATGTTTTGTAAACGTTGAACTCCCACTTTTTTCTTGTTGATGGGAAGTGCAGTGCGAGGCTAAGCCGGCCTGCTAGATCCAATTATTGATTGACAGCTACCAAAATAGTCATCCCATTAAACATCACATGATTGACATATGACCTCTGTAGTCGCGCCTTCTTTAATATTGGTCAAATTGATTAATCTATTTGTCCCAACCAAAATTCGTCTCTACGTAGGAATTCAGAGCTAAGTTTCCGTGCAATGGTTACCAGTGGGTTTCCACTCTAGTTTGAAGTGAAATGCAAATGTACATGGGTATATTTTCCACGGGGGGGGGGTCATTTCATCCCTCAACGAATTCTCAAGTATTTTTATATGTAAAATGCACCCATATTTTTTTTCATAATCATTGGCGGCTCCAACTTCTTTTTCGTGGGTGGGGAGTGACTTTTGGTGAAACACCAAAATACACTCTGAACTTTACGATTCTTATCACCGTTGAAGATGCGTGACTTAGCTACGAAAAAAAGCACCAAGTTCTATTTTCTTCCGAGTGATGAGGCTGAAAAAGAGGCCTATTTAACTTGTTGACAGAAATACAATTCCACGGTGAAAAAATTGAAATAGCCTCTTCTGAGTCCGACTGACGGAATTTCAGTTTTACTCCCCTGTAAAGTATAACCCCCCCCCCCCTTCGGCGGAATTTACGACAACTCGCTACAATTAAGCACTGCGATTTATATTGTTTACTTTTGTTTGTTATTAGTTAAATTTTAACATCCTGATCAAAAATCTAAAAGTGTGCTTCTACATTGAAGAAAATAAGAACAAGGTGTCAATTCTGTCCGTCGCATTTTTTGGTATAAAAAGAAAAAAAAAAAAAACAATTTTTCAGAAGGTAAATTTTCAAACCGCCCACGTATCAAGTTTGCTTTTGACTAATATTCCAAGTTATCCAAAATGAATTTTGCTTGAAAATATTTGTCTTTTAATACAGGTCAGAGACCTAACTCGATCACTGAATATTAGTTGGAATCATTATAAAAGTATTCCCAATGAAAATTGCTCCAGAATTAAGGTTTTAATTTGCATAACAGGAAGTTATTATACTTAGTGACATAACCAATTATTAATTTCTCGCGAGCAACTGCCACCAAATGTTATCACACTCCATTATTATTGAGTTGCAATTGGGTTTCATTCAAGTTTGAAATATATCGATCGCACATCCGGTTTTTAACTGTGTATTTTATATTAGTTCTACTGACAATGGGGCTCTAGTCTATAAAAGTAATCCAATACCAACAGTTTTAGAACCTCTATTGTTTTTTATATTTTATATCAATGTTAAAGTCAGTGGACGACATAAACTCACTGAGAATCGGCAACATGTTTGTTTTAAATAAACATTCATCCATCATGTCAATATTGCACCACATATTCGTAAAGGAACAACACCGTGAATGAATGTTTTTCATATAGGTGTCTCGCATCATCTAAATAGAGCGGTCCTACCGAAAACTCATTCCGATTAAAGAATGCGTCTGATTTTCTCGGGTATTTAGGGTTGCATTGCGACTCCGTATACTTTTGATTTCCAAACTCTGTTGTGCAACTAATATGACCGCCCTGAGCCGCCATGCGGCGACACAAGTTAATCTATCGTAATTTCCGCGGGAGATCACCCGCCTGTTTTCTGAAAACGTACCCACATTGAATACAAACACAACATCTTGAGTTGGGTTACGGTGAGGTGGTGAGTCGTGGTGCCGGGAGCGACTTGGTGTGAGTTTGGGCGACTTGGTTATGTGTTGAGGCGAATTGGTATGTGTGGCGGCTACTGTATGTGTTGGGGGCGACTTGACCTGTGGCGACTGGTTTGATGGCGACTTGGTTTAACAAGTTGGGGCGACTTTGGCATGGGGGCGACTTTGTTTGGGGGCGAATTTGTTTGCAGGGGGGCGAGTTGGTCTGGGGGCACGTGGTTTGGGGCGCTTGACCAGGTTCCGGTATGGATCACCCAGTTAAAGACACTATCAGTGATTTGACTAAATCATAAAATCGATAAATCAATAAAATCAGATTTTTGCATGTCTGTAACAAGTATAGGTACCTAACATACCTGCAAATATACGACCAAAAGCAACCTAACAATGACCAAATCGGATGTGTATTCATTAGTGTCCGTTCGGCCACTTCACACCTACTACACGTAATTGAAGGAGATTCGTATCTTTCAAAACTGCCACTTTCTCGTTTTCGGTCATTCTTCATGGAAAGGTAACATATCAGAATTCTATATGGCTTATCCTTCATTATTAAGCTATTCCTACAAATTTTTAAAAATGGTATTTTGACTCTTTTGGATAAATCACTGATAGTGTCTTTAAAGCGGTGTAATCTGAGCATGCGCATTTGGATTACTTTGATTCACAACATTCCAATATCAGAACTAGCTAAACCTGTGTCCTCCGTGTCTCGTTATTTCTAGGGATTCATAGTGAATGCCCTATCGTAACATGGTGTCAGAGTGGATATTCTGACAGTGGAGTAGCTGACAAGTCAGTGTCCGGGGCGGGGGGAAAAAAAGCCCCGCACTTCCAATATGAGTGCCCAGTAGAGTAAACCTCGAACTAACAGTGTAGTAGCTGCCCGCCCGCACTGATACACGTCTGTCGCCGTGGACGTCTTAAAATGTGAAATTTGAAAGTGATTTCTATCTGGTCACGCCGGGCGTAAATAAAACTTTGATGGAGTTCGTCATTTCGAAGATTACGATTGCCGAAAGTCTGAAGTGGCGACGGTCTGTGTTTACCGGATAATAATTGCCTACTGTCATTGTACGGATTGTTTACGCTGATGGAAGTACCATCGCGAATTATAATCCATGTTGTGCGTGTCCTGAAATTAAATGGACATCGACTTTGAAGACTTTTGTGTATATTGTATGGTTTTGCTAAACTGGACCATCAAGATCCGCATATCGTGGGCATTGATCATTTGAATGAACAATGGTGTGCAGTTGTGAGTACTTCATGTTTGCTGAGCCTTCAACAGCAAGATTGCAAACTGGTAGACGTTTGTTATTAAATCGTCGTGTACTACTATATCCTATTGCTGAGCTGATACAGTAATTGTTGCAACAATATGTATGCAAGTGACGTGAGCTAATCACTTCAAATGTATAGAACTTGTCCTTTTGTCGATGCAGAGTCATTGATTTCAACCAATTTTGCGTTGAACTGAACCGTGTTTGAAAGGCACTGCCATATTGAGCAATTAATGAGTGTGCGTTTTCAACAACCTTGAGTTTGTGATATGGCCAAATGTAGTGTCATATGCAGTGATCTTCAAAGCTTCGGGACTTCGAAGGTGAAATGAGGATGCACATAGACTCTGACAATGTCAACAAAAGCCCGTCAACTACTGAAGTTGCGCAGCAGGATCTGCTGATGGAACTCACTGGTCATTGCTGTTTTCTTCAAGTTCAAGCATGGATACTGTTATTTTAAATCTTGTGTAAAAAAATCGTAAAATCAGCGATTACAAGTAATAGCAGCCTTCAATGGCATTCAATAAAGTGTTTAAATCCACGTTTGTGATATGTAAATGCAAAAAATTTTCCTCATATTGTGATTCATCAGCTTATAACTGGACATTTGCAAAGTCTGGAGAGCCAGGACTTATATCGTTATGTAGATGAATTGACTTTAGGAGATTCAGAGGAAATTGATAGCTATTGATGACAATATAATTTGTCACTTAAAAGGTTTAAAATGATCGTGGACATTGAACATTAGATTAACAGATATGAATATTAATGGTCATTTGGAGGGATAACTAAATTTTTAATTTTCACTGCTAAGAAAGAGATTTTTCTTTATTTTCAAAGAAAGAGAGATGAATAGAAGTTTAAATACAATAAGTGCTAATATGATATTATGTAGTGTTTGCGCAACACCACCCAAAATTTGATGTTTGGTCTTGATAAACATTGTGTTTTCGGCTACAAAAACCTGTTGACTTGAGTGATTGGTGTTTTCAGAAGAATTGCTTAGTGAGAGTCATTCAAAACTAAAATTTATGTTTTCCTAAGAAGGAAAGGTGTTGGTAATTGCATAATCACAGCACCACCCTATATGATTTATGTTGTTATGGATCACCCTAGTTAAAGCGTGTAATCTGAGCATGCGCAATATGATAACTTTGAGTCAACAACATGTCAGAACTAAGCTAAACCTGTGTCTCCGAGTCTCGTTATTTACTAGGGATTTACAGTGAATGCCCTACCGTAACATCTCTAGCTAGATCATATTTGAGAACCAGATAGCACAGAAAAGGAAAATAAAAGAGCCAAACATTTGCTTAAAAAGCATAAGGTGTTCGTTTTTGGCATAGAAATATGTACAATATGTTCCAATTGTATGCGACTCACTTACTTAAATTAGCCATAAAATGAGAAAGGAAGATCCTATTGAATTCAAACAAAAAGCAATCAAAAGCTGAAACTTTATACTTTCCTAATATGCTATTATCTTATTTTAGCTAGAAGTTGAACCCCCTTAACAGAGTATCCTATATGGTACAATGGACATATAGGTTCACTACATAAAAACAGTTTTGGTGATATCTGGTATTTTACTTGACTAGTTTTGAAGTGAGAGTAGAAGTTGAACTCCTTAATTAGCACAGTATCCTATATGGTACAATGTACATATAGGTTCACTACATAAAAACAAAAAAATCAATTCATCCCAGATTTCGAAGTTGAACAGTTGGTGAATATCTGTAATTTTACTTGACTATAGTAGATTCATCCAAAAGCGATCTTCCAAACACGTGACCAGATCGTTCCACTGGTCAAGACAGGAGGTTCTCAGTCGAAACGGAAATGAATGGAGCTTAGTAAGTCTATGGAGCTCACACAAAACAAGGAAAGGAGATTAATTTCTTTTTACGTATCAATTCACATCGCCGAAATCACGGGTGGTTATTTAGCATGCTATCAATGAACTAATACCACGATACTCCTCTGTATCCGCTTATCTCAATACCTACGATAACTCGCGGAAATAAGAACGATTAGATAGCTGCTGTGTGATACAAGAACATGGTCACATTGATGTGAACATATGTATAGTTGTATACAAATAAACAGAGCAGCTATCGACTTTAATAAACAAGAGATAATGATACATCATCATTTTGTCCGATCACCCCCGTCCATCCCAGCATAAAAGATCGTTTTTCGATGAATCTACTATAGTTTTGAAGCGAGACTCATATAGACTATGGGGCATAGACCAAATAACAAGCTGCATAACAAATTCCGTAGTCCATTCAAAGGGAGAAGACAAACCCCGGTGTAATTTTATTGATAAATTATTAACATGACATAACCGTCTGTTGCCCCAAATAAAAACTTGCACATTTTCTTAAAATTTTAATCAATTTCTCTTTCATAATATCAGTGACCAATGGATATGTATAGACTTCAGCAAACCATTAACTAAAGATATACGTCTAGCCCTATTTCTTTTCATCATTATCAATTGTGCCTCTTTTGTTCAACTGTCCATTATAGTTACGAAAGCGGTCAGAGACCGTTATTTAAACCTATGAATATTCATCAGACCGTTATTTTTTCCGAAAGTGGTCTCTGGACACTTCCGGAGAAAAATAACGGTCTGATGAATATTCATAGTTAAACAATATAGGACAATTGAACAAAGGAAAATTCTAGAAACACCTCGGCCTCAGGTGGTACAAATGAAAGAAATAAACAATAGTGAAAGAACTCAATATAAAAGCTAATTGTGAACACAGATTGCCATATACTTGTTAGCTTATCTGTCGATTACGATTCAGCCAAAGTAGTGACTCTAAGTTATGCAAATTTCTTCTAAACTATTTTAAAGGGACAATCGAAATATTTTGCCCATTTATTGTTGAAATAAACAAAGATGAAAGAACAGGTCACTCAATACAAAAGCCTATTGTGATTGTCGGATTACCATCTGCTGGTTATATAATACATGTATATCGACAACGAATCAGCCAAGATAGTGATTCAAAGTCTTGGAAATCTTCAGGTGACTCAATACAAAAGCTTATTGTGATTGTCGGATTACCATGACCATCTGCTGGTTAGATAATACATGTATATCCAAAGAGGTTCTATATAGATAGGCAAAACTTTACGTAATCTTTAGAAATTCACCGTCTCGCATGTTTTGCCGACCACAAAGAAAAGCTAGAGTACCAACAATAGAAAGCAATGGCTGCCTCCGCTTCTTCCACATACTGTGGGTGCCGCTTTGCATATACACTAATCGGTAGTCATACAAATTAATGTATGTGTTAGAGGTGGCCAGGTGTAATAATAGTGTACCTGGATCATTGTGCCCAGATACTCTTTTTTCTCATAATGCAATGCGCGCTTAGGTGAAAAGATGTATTCATTGAGGCGGTTTATTTAAATCAAGACGACTGATGTGTCATTTCATTCGTTGTGTGGCCATGGGTAGGACAAAATTTAACCACCCAATAGCACCCAACATCCAACAACTGATATTTTGGCGGATTGTTTGTATCGAATTGACATTATGTGTGTATACAAGCACCCAAACTGATAATTATTCCGTGCAATATTCAAAATGTCAGCGCCCAGCACGGACGACTGGTTTTGAATGCGTTTCACCCCCTTGTGTATATCGACAACGAATCAGCCAACAAAGTCATGGAAATCTTCAGGTGACTCAATACAAAAGCTTATTGTGATTGTCGGATTACCATCTGATTGTAAGCTAATACATGTATATCGTCCACGAATCAGCCAAGATAGTGATTCAACGTCATGGAAATCTTCAGGTGACTCGTGATTGTCGGATAACCATCTTCTGTTTAGCTAATACATGTATATCGACAACGAATAAGCCAAACTAGTGATTTAAAGTCATGGAAATGTTCAAAAAGTCAATTTAAACACGTTGCTTTTACTTTAAACTGGTAACAATTGCTACCCATAACGCCAGATCACTGAATACGGGATTTAAAAATAAAATTGAGGGAGAAACGTATAAAAAAGGGGAATTTCTGCCTTTGTTTTCTTTATACGCAATAGAG
>JAMKCH010029943.1:0-27736 GCA_023653785.1 Ophioderma brevispina
GTCCATGGTACGCTCGCTAACAGCCATCGTCCCCAGGGACCCCAAGGCCAGATTTTACCGGAAGAAGAGTGGAGTGGTCAAAATTTTGGTTCAGAGAAAGTACTACTTTTCTCATTAACATTAGGGCTAAAGGATGTTGTTTGGATGTTATCGGGCGAAAAATGCCCCCGCATTTGGTCGACAATATTAATTTACAAAGTACTCTAGAATTACAAAATCACATTTTTAGCAGCTCACTGAAAAAACGCATGTTGAAAATCTCGGCCGCAAAAACTTTAAAAAGGGGGTTTTTTTGGAAGGCCATTCTATCAAGATGAAAAATTTATAGAATTAAAATAGGGTCATACCCCTTTAAAAGGTGATCACTCTCAAGTCAGAGTCTCTAAGATACAAGGAAATAGGCACACAATTATCAAACCAGAAAGAAAACTTGCCCTGCACACCACACGCGAGAGACAGAGACAGAGGAGAGCGAGTGCAAATAACACAAACAACCAAATACATACACACAACAAAACAAACAACAACAACTGTCAACAGAAATTATGTAATAAGAACTATAATTTTCTAACCTTTCAAAGATGATTTAGTTCAAGAAGAATGTTTTTTCGCAGGCTTTAAAAATGAAAATTCTATTCCATACAGGACCAAAAATTACCGCAACTAGTCTTTAAAATATTCTAAATTAAAAAACTAGGGTCGAGTTGACCAACCGTCGAATTCGTGCCACGGTTCTTTTTTTTTTTTGTACCATGATTAACTCGCGAGTTGGTAACGGTAGAATCTTAGAGTGGTGGAAAAAGGCACTTAAAAATGTAGAAGACAAAGTGACATATGACCCATGCGGTGGCGGCCAAGAAACCCCAAATAATTTTAGACGTCACATGCTTTAACACAGGGCTTTAACCACGTACTTTTAAGCGAAATCTTGACGAAAAAAAACTGATTTTTTGTTTTTTTTTTTTTTTTTTTTGCTGTTGCCAAGGATATTTTCTTATCCAAAAACCGTTGGAGTTGTAGAATATACTTTACTGTATGCGTTTTATTATGAAGTGGAATAAGTTGGAATACGCCGTCGTATCTTCATGATGATGATGATGATTTAGTATTTTCTGTCGTGATGACAGAAAACCAAAGCCAGAGGTTTTTTATGGGGACGATTAACATTCCGAAGGCAAATTCAAAACAGTTTGATTTTTTTTTTTTTTTTTTTTTTTTTTTTAATTTTATGGTGTTTTTTTGTGTTTTTGAATAATTGCAAATTGAAAGAAATTTGTTATCCTCCAAAATATTCTCCTATTCCTTTAAAAAACCCTACTTGGGAGATCAAGCAGTTCCCAAGCGCCCCCCCCCCAAAAAAACAATCAGGGCCGCACATTCCACCTGAAAAAAAAACCTTTAAAGGGATATTATTTGCAGCGATAATGCGGGAGAATCGAAAAAAATGTGGATATGCCTATTTTTTACTGATCTTAATGAGGAATAAGTGTGTACAATCCACACATAACTGCTTTAATGTAGAAACAAACACCCAAATAGTGAAAAAAAGGGAAGTATTGAGGAAATTTGGGGGGAAATTTGTCATACCGTATCCCGCAAATAACATACAGCGACCGGCGTCTCAAAATCTACACAATAACAGCTGATTGTGGTTTACACCAGTACAGAATAAACAAATACTCATCATGTTTGCGTTGATTCAAGTCGGAATTTTGATACGCAGTTATAGAATACAGAATCAGATAAAAAGTACTGCCTGGTCTTTAATACATGGATTCAAGCAACCCTTGCAGGTTTATGTTCGCATATCAATGCCAGTAACAAAATATAAAATATGAATTTTGATTGATTTTTTCGTGTTTTGGGATAGCAATCGCTGCAATCCCTTTTTACCCACACCCCCCCCCCCCCCCGCTAGAAGGTGGCGGGGGCCAAGAAATCCCGAATTTATGCGTCCGTCATTGGGTTACATGTAAAAGCAAAAACTTGACGAATAATTCTGATTTTTTTTATATGATTTAACGGCCATATTTTCATTTCCAACGGGAGGTGAGAATCAATTCAACGTAGGCCCGGCCCTAAGGTTTATTTTTGATTTTTTAGGATGAATAACGGAAGAGGGCATGGGTCGTGTGTATATGAGAAAACCATTGGCCATTACAGGGTTGATTATTCATCCTGAAGTTAGAGAAAGCTCCAACAGTTTTGGAATAAGAAAATGATTCCCATAAAAAATCAGAAGAATTTTTCGTCAACCTTCCGCTGCTTTTACACGTTATACCAATCGCGATTCGCGACGTCACGGTCTAAAATTGGGATTTTCTGGCCGCCATCCTCTGGCTTAAGATGGGCGGCCACGCTGCCCTCTAGACGTGGCAGTACAGCAGTAAAAATGTAAACAAAATGGAAAAAAAATAATGTGCATGAAGTTGATGTCCTTGGACAATGTGACAGGGAGGACAGTGTCTACAAACATGTTGTTGTCATGTTGATCTGATGGACCTCAAGTTGAACTTGAGGAATCCTACTAGTCAACTTGCTTGACTTACGTTATGCACGATTTTGCTAGGCAGGTAAAACCTAAAGTGGCATGGATGGTAAATTAAAAGTACTAAACTGAAGCTCTAAAGCTAACTTTGCATAAAGACTGTGTGTGCTTTTTTAACCATGTTAATAAGGGGACTCACCAATAGACTCACTTCAAGGGGGCTTTGGCAGTGTTAAAAAAAAAAACTCACCCACCATATGAGCAAAAAAAAACTTTCCCCACGCCTTTCAGAAAAAAAAGAGAAAAAATTTACCCACACCCAAACACCGTATAAGAGGTTAACAAAACTTGCCCTGTGAAAACACGGGAAAAATTCCCCTTACTTACATAAAATTTGCAAAATTTCTCTGTGCTCTGCGCGGTTTTTTTCAAAAATAATTACAGACTCATTTAAAGGTGCACGAGAGATTTTGGCACCCAAATATTGTCATAATAGTAAATTTTCCATATAGACTAGACACTCATTAAATTTTCTTACCTTGTATTTGGCTACAGAAATGCTTTCAAAGAGAGAAAAAAGGTGATTCTGATTTACTTATATTTCAATATAAAATATAGGCTTTATTTTGTATTTCTCCTATACCGAAATTAGTATTTCATTCACAAATTTTTTTTTGTGTACAAATGGAACCCTTTCTCCAGCTTAATCCTTTCGGATGGGGTTTTATTTTTATGTAAAGCTTTACTCAAGGGCAAAAATCAGTACTTTTCGATATTTTTTGGGACACCAATATGTGAACTCTCTCGTTTCACCTTTAAAAAGTGGCAGACTTTTCCTGGTTTGAGAAATTTATGACAACAAATTTTGGTCATTGAACGTTAATTGCGACCAATTTTGTACATGCTTTTTAGTAATTGTGTTTTTTTTTCTCTTCTTTTTCTTGTCTCTACTTTCATCCATCGGTCCCACCCCCGGCCCACAACAACCCACCCCCAGACAGCTTGATTACCAAACCTCCATTGAATACTTTAGGCAGTATTCTAACAACTTACCCATCAACTACTAGGCAGTTCAGTTACCTATTACGTATTCGGTGACCGATCCACTGCACTGAACGTGTGTGTTGAGTGTGCGAGAGAAACCACCTTCTACACAAACATCACTTTAAGTTCAAACTATAATGGCTAATGCTAATCCCATGTCATTCCCACTCAAATATCGTTGTTGAAGCATATCTTCCCTCTAATATTCTAAAACGAATCGAAAAATAGATGTAGGTGTAGTATCGCGTTGAGGATACATGGATAGTCATCTGCACAAAATGAGAAGTTTTCGAGCACCTTTAAACGCCCCATTGGAAACGCCTGGTAAACATAGGACCACGCCGCTTGGCCACCCATTTTGATGATTTTTTAGCATTTAGTGGACTAACCGTGACTGACGAAATGTGTAAATCGGAGCGTTGCGACTGGTTACAGGGCTTCAGAGTGTGAGTTTTTGGAAAGTTCTGATTGACAAGCTACAGTTGTTGCACTCTCTCGCTCCGCTAGCATTCCCATATATTCATCCATTTCCCCTGGCGCAAATAATAACCTCCCTTAGTAAATTTTCACGGGGGGGTGGGGGGTTGGTTTTTTAAGGGGGGGGGGAGGGGATTCATAGGGGTGTAAGGCTAGCGATTTCAAACCTAGAGGCATTCTGTAACATGGTAAAATAGAGGTCTGGGGGGGTCACTCCAACATGAACCATTCATAGGGTTTGTATTGAAGGCAGCGATTTCAAAATCCAGAGGCATTCGGTAACATTGAAAAAATAGAGGTTCTTTGGTGGAGACAGCCATGCCCATGTGTTATTTGGATGAAAAATATGCTAAATTATAAAGTCGAAGTAATTTTGCAAAAAGTAGGTTATTTTGGTGTCATGCAAATGCAAAAGTCTCCAAAAAATAGGGCCTTTGGGTGAGGTGCACCAACTTTAAAACAAATGGCATCCTTTGGGGGACCATGATGCTGAAAAGGAGGTCTAAACAGCCTTATATGCATTTTGGATTTGATAACAATATGTAATTAGTCATGAAATTGAATTGTTCAACTCATTATAGTACAAAGTGTTTGTACAGGTTTGAAGAAGAACGCATGAAAATTACAGTTTGAGAGCTTGTAAACTTCCTACAAAATGCAAAATTTAATAAAAAATCTCAAATATGCTCATTTTTTGCAACAATATACAAATTAGGCCTATGTAACACTTCATACAACTCACTCTCTTCATAGTTGTGTTGGTAAAGGTTTGAAGGGGAAACCATAAATAAAAATTTCCAGACTGATAGCATTAAATTCTCCAAAATGCCAAGAGAAATAACCCAAAACTCTTAATTTGCACTTTTTTGTCAAAATAATTGTGGTTTATTCGGCCAGTTAAGAGATTAAGAGGGCTCATTTGGTTCAGAATAGGTTTTGTTTATTGCTCATAGGAAAAATTCCTGAAATTGTCAGATTGTTTGCATTGTGATTTAAAAAAATGCAAATTTTGCTCATTTTTTGTCAAAATATGCTAATTAGGGTAAAGTAAGGTTATCGAATAGACTCTGTTGCTGCAAAATTCTGTATAAATGTATTAAGAGAAAATCCTGCAAGTTGCAGAATGATAGTGTGTAAGTTTTTCTTAAAGTACATCTATATTAAGAAATTGTTATTTTCCTTTTCATTGAAAAACATAAAATTTAAACATTTTTCCTCAAAAATTATTCAAATTAGTTGGTAAATGGAGAGATAAATACTTATACAATACAATACAAACGGCATTTGATATAGCACCTTCTCAAAACAAGTGTAATGTTATGTAATCTGTAGGTACATATATCAGGAACATAACCTAAAAAAATCAAGTGTATCCCTTTTATTGTTTAGATTCTGTACATATGTTTGTGTTGAAAGAAGACACTACCATGGTGCCATGGCAAAATAAAGAAAATAAAAGACTTGACCTTTGACACTTGTTCTCCAATGACTGTTATGTACGAGTACAAAAATTTGAATAAGTTTGCAACGGAATGTCCGATTTCAAAAATTTGAAGTGTTCTGAGTTGCTGAAGAGTCTCTTTCACATACAATACATTTTAAACCCACGGATGCAGACACTTATTTTCACCTGAACTGCCTACAACTACATATTTTACTTTTTAAAAACGTTGATCATACCTATAAGCATTAAAAAAAATACACATGTAAAGTGAACCACTTATAAATTTCAAGTTGTTTCTATCAAATTTGCATGGAAAAGTGGGTTTGAAAGCGAATATGGCAAAGGTTCCATGCTTAAACTAAGTTTTTCAAGTGATAAACTTAGTTTTTCACCAGAAAAACCAGATAAACTATGTTTATCACTAAAAAATCATGTTTTTGCACACGCAATGCTCAAAATATTTTATAAACTAAGTTTATCTCAGAAAAACAGAGTTTATCAACTGATAAACTTAATTTTTCTCGTGCAATGCTCAAGATATTTGAAAAACTTAGTTTATCTGAAGAACTAAGTTTATCTAGGTGATAAACTGTTTTTGCACGTGCAATGCTCAACATATTTGATAAACTGTTTTTCAAGTGATAAACTTTGTTTTTCACCAGAAAAACTATGTTTATCACTGAAAAACAGTGTTTCTGCATGCGAAATGCTCAAAATATTTAACAAACTAAGTTTTTCAAGCAGTAAACTTAAGTTTATCTGAAAACTCTGCTTATATCTGACTGAAAAACTATGTTTTTTGCAGATTGAGTTTTTCACTTGATAAACTTAGTTTTTCTATATTTTGGCGTTGCGCTTGCCATATACATTTAAGCATCATTCAAATGTTTCGATCAAAATTTGCAATGGAAAATGTTTGTGAAAGCAAACATTGCAAGGGTTATGCTCCTGTGTGCGGTGGGGGGGGGGGGGGGGGGGAGTTGGACACCCATATCTATCCACCCCCTGACAACCCCCCCCTTGAGATACAAGTCTCCTCAGAACCCTTATGATTAATTCAAAACAACCCACACTTACCCCACCATATCAACTTATTTTACTTTTTAAACCGTTGATCATACCATTAAGCATTATTTCAAATTGGTTCTATTCAAATTTTGATCAAACCTATAAAACCGGGGGAGGGGCAATTCCATCTGGGACGGTGATGAGTTATGTAAGGCGGTTAAGACCCCCCCTTTTCAAGATCGCTGTCTGTCACCCAAAGGACCCCATATATTTGAAAATGTCACCCAAAGACCCATATTCCGTTCGTTCGTGCAAGGTCCAAAATTCCCAGTGGAAGATCGTCTTTAGCAGCTGACAGTTTCATTTCATCAGATTGACAGGCCGGGATTACTTTGGGGACTTGTAGAACCTCACAGTCATCTATGATGTGGCTAAATGGTTTGTGGCTATACACAACGCGTTAGGTGAAGTTCTACTCCGATCTTGTGAAGGAAGTTCTTTGTGCGACCAACGCCCAGTTTGGGTCTGTTGAGGTTGACCCAGCTTTTATCAAGGTCAAAGCCTTTGGGCTTGCTAGATGGGCGGTCCACAAACGCTTAGGTTCAAAAGTAGAGAGGTGGGGGGGGACCATTGCTCATCTGTCATTGATCCAGGTTGATCGATAGGGGATACTGGTGACTGCAGAGTGTCATGGATTGGTGCAAAGTGATTCCGTTGGGATTCTCTGATCCTCAAAGGTTGTGGGGGTTTTGGTGGGGGATTAGGCTACCAGGTTCATCACAATTCTTGGCGAGCTTGATCGTATGAAGGTTCCTCCTAAGGTTTGCAGGCGCAATGCCAGACAAGGATGGAAGATATTCTACAGGAGTCGCCAAAGGCAACAACTAACAGTTCATGATCATCAGAAGACATTTCACTCTGTGTGAATGTACACTGTGACTCCATACTGGTGAAGCGTATTCAGCAGTGAGATGCCAATCGTGGCAACAGTTGATGTATTGTAAGGTGTTCAAAAGGGCACCCCATCAGTTCCTGCGAAGCGCCTTCTGGGGGGTTGACACGAGACTGCGTCTTGGCAGCGACTGCCTTCTGTGTGTTGGTTGGAGGTAAGGCTGCGGTCCAATTGTGACGCCAAGGTACTTTGGTGTTGGATTCATGTGACAGTTTTCTCCATGCTAGAAGTGATGTTTAGTTCTCTTTTGCGCAGCGATGTGCAAGGTGAAAACCAGAGCTGACGGTCTTGGGTTTGGTGAGTTTCAAGTGCCATCGGTGGAAGAATTGGCAGAATGGGCGTACAGTGATTAGGTCTTTCCGCAACACTGTTTCTAAGGACTCAAAAGAGTCACAGCTATACCAAGTTGCTTTGTGTCGTTCGCGTTTAGGAGTACTGCGAACAATCTACCTTTGGCATAGCTGAGACGTAGATGTTGAAGAGACGGGGTGCCAGGGGCAAGAACATTGTGGGGGGGGGACACCATTCCAAAGTTGCGCTTTCTACTGCGTGCCCATTTGATGTATCCAGACAGAAAGGTTGTTTGGACTGAGCAGCATAATGAACTTGACAAGCTTGAAATCAGGGAAGATTGTGAGTGCTTGAGGTAGAGACCTCGATGCCAGACAGTATCGTACGCAGCAGTTAGGTCTATAAAGATTGCTCCAAACTTCTGCTTCTTCTGGAAGCTGTCTCGATGTCATTAAATAGTCTTGCTATCTGCTATCCTGATCAGTTGTTGATTTACCTCTTCGAAATCCAGCATTGGTGCGGGTTGGTAGATTTTGCCTCGACGTACATGATCCTGGTTATCAGACGCTCAAGCAGCTGATAGATGGGAGATAGTAGCTAGGAGAGGGGTTGTAATCTTGGGGCATTTGCTGGTTTCTTGGGCTCAGGATTGCAATGACGCTTTGAGTCTTCAATCTAGCGGAATAGTGGACATTCCCATGCAAGTAGAATCAGTAGAAAGGAAGAGTTGGAGCCATAGCACAGCTTCGGTGCCATATTCTTCAAGAATCTGTATGGATGTTGTCACTGCCAGGACTTCCATTTTGAGAAACCTTTAATTATTCGGTGATTTCATCGTGTAGTGAATGTTTTGTTGGGACAGGGAGCTTGAGCTGTGGTGGAGTGAGAGGTTGAGAAAGCTGTTAATCTCTGCTGAAACAGCACGAGAGTGGCTTCGCCCCTGTGGAGTGTGGTCTTGCACTTTCATTTTGTGACAAGTACTGAGCGATGGAGTTTGCAGAGACAGGACACGCTTGAGCGGGAACAGCTACGCCCGTTGAGCTTGTTGATGGTGTGCCAGGCCTGGGTAGAGTGGGTAAAGTTGAATTGGATATATCCTCCTCCCCCTCTGGTGCGTCTCTTTGGCCAAGCAGTCAGTAGCTGGTTGCCCTTGCTTTCTCTCCGTATCGCAGTTGGTATTACATACACTTTGTATAACTCCTCGCATTCCTTGTCACAACAGAGGTGTAGGGATCTCCTTCTGCCTCTTGGAATGGAATGTTTGCTGTTGGGTGAGAATGGGAGAAGTCAGAATATGCATTGTTGATGTTAGATGAAGCAGGGACTGGCAGCGTGGATGAAGTTCGCTGCGGAGTTGTTTGAACTTGGTCCAGTTGGCTTTCTGAAATTTCCATCTCTTTCTGTAGAGGCCGGAGATCGTGACCTTGATGTCACTTGGTGACCAGGATAGGGCAAAGACCTGATCTAGGAAATCTATAGGGAGGACCGTTCTGGAGGAGCGGGATCGGATTTCGCTGGTGACTGTTGACAGGTCGGGGACAGGTCCATGTCCCATGGACTGACTTGAATAGAAAGTAGGTGGATCCTTACTTATCAAACAGCAGTTGGAGGTCTTGAGGCTTCAATCCATTCAAGAGCCGCGTTGCCATTCTTGTCAATGGAGTAGCCCCATGCTGTATTTCTAAAGTTGAAATCTCCGCAGACGAGGAAGAGCTCCGCGGAACCACTGGACGGAGTGAAGTCTGCATCAGCTGGTGGTGGCTTATAGATGTTGTGAAGTGGGTTCCCCTAGCTTCAAATGTTATTCCACTGGATCGGCGAATTCATTGAAGAGTGCAGGGTTGATTCTCACTTGGATGCCTTGCTTCCACATAGGAAGCGTCCCATGCTTGTTGTGCGGAAAATGAAGCAAATAAGTCAAAACCTTCGATTGGCAGCTTCTCTTCAGATTCGCAGTGAGTTTCTTGGAGGAGGATGATATTCACTCCGTTCTCCCTGGAGAGCTGTAAGTGCAGGCACTTTATTAGTGGGTGAACCTCAAGTTCAGCTGACAGGATACAAACTTGGTGCTTGCCATAAGGAAGATCCTTTGTGAGTAGCTCAGCCGCTAGAGAATGAGGGTTTGGGTCTTCACTTCAGGATGTTCACTGTGGTGTTTAAAACACGATGTTTGGACTTAAGTTGTTGAATCAGTTTGCCACAACAGGTGCTGTTGCATAACAGGCCGCCGCGAGAAGGCTTCCACAAACATGACCCCAAAAGACCCCATATTTAAAATGTTTCCACTGTCCTATTAAAGACCCTATTTTGGGGGAGAAAATGATGTGAAAACTTTGTTGCAAGAATATTCTTAAAAGAGACCTCATTTGGAAAATGTTGAAACTTTTACACCCAAAATATCTATATTTTGAAAATTGTGGCATTTTTTTTTTTACATTTTAGCAATTGTCGCCCAAATAACCCTTACTTATAAGCAATTTGGCTGTCTCTCACCAAAAGAACTCTATCTTTTTGCTGTCTCTAATTGCCTCTAGTTTTAAAATCACCAGACCTTAATCAATTTATCCTGTGAAAAATGTTTTACTTTACTAAGGAAAGGGGTCTTAATTACGCCAGGGGAATGGAGGAATTGAGGGGAATACAAAACGAAATGCAACGAGAAGGGGAATGTGAAATTTTCGTCAAGGGAGCGAGGGGGGAATTGAACTTTCAAGGGGATGTGAATTTTTAATGAAACGAGGGGGGAATGCGAAATTTTTTGCTGAAAAAATCTCCATAATGTAATTAATAAGCATCCTTCAAGAAGCAATTTTAAAGCATTAATGGCACATTTTTGAAAAGAGCGCACCCAATTTCCAAAAAGTGATATTGGCACAGTTACGTTGGTGAGTGTCTAGGAAGCTTATACAGCGAACGAGAATGCTTAAAAAATGTATTTTCATAAATAAGGACTTTTGTAATGAGAAGTAGGATCCCAGATTGATTTAATGGCAGAGTGGAAATGATACGTTATTCCGTCAATGATGAAATACTGCCACCTCAAGAAATTACATCTAAACTTTGATTTGCCTGAACCAATATAAAACCAACTAAAGTGTAGAGGTAATTATTTATTTGCCAGGGGGGGAGAAGGAGGATTTCAAAATTTTTTTCGGCAAAAATTTTTCGCGTTCCCCCCCCCCCCTCGCTTCCGTTCAAAATTCACGGTCCCCCCAGTGATCATGCTGATTTTCAATTTAAAGTTTAAGTTCCCCCCCCCCCTGCCATTGAGAAAATTTCATGTTCTCCCCTCCTCTCTAAAAAAATTTTCGGTTCCCCTCAAATCCACATTCCCCCCTGGCGTAAATAATGACCCTCCCTAATGGATGAGCGTTCGGACACGTACATGGTGCTATTTCGCGGCTATTTCACTACCGTTATTGTTCATTAATAAAACGCCCCGGGGGCTGGTGCATTTTTCTAAAGTGGGGGCGTTATACACTCAAAAATTGTGAAAGTCAAATCCCCACAAAAATCATCCTACACAGTTTGGCGATCCTTTCTTGGTGTGCCAGTCCTCTTTTTGGGTATCTACGTGTGCCAGTTACCTAGTGATGGATCAGAGCAAGGAAAGCATTGATGACAACAGCAGATATGATACAGATTACGGACAGTCCCGGCCATTACTCATGTGTTTTAGGTTACAAGCTTAACTCATTTGCTTGAAGTAGAGTGTTGTATCCAAAATTCGTAGGGGGCGTATTAGAGCCGGGCGCGTTTATTAGGAACAAACACGGTATATTGGAAGCCGTTCCAGCAGCCGTTTTGAATTATATCGGGGGATCCCGATAATAATTCTTCTAATTAAAAAATTCCTTGTTTGTAAGACACAGACATTTTCGAGCGTAACATTCACAGGTATGGGTGTTTACTAGCAGTTACCAATGGCAACCTGTAAAAAACTCAAATTTTTGAACAATTGGGGGCGCTCTTCCAAAAAATGTGCTTGTGGTCCAGGCATAAATCTGAAGGGAAAGAAAAATTAAAACCCATTTACAGAGTGAGAGAGACCAGTGAAACAGGATAACAAAAGTTATTTAGCGACTCGAATTGACCATTTTTGTGAGTGTAACTTTCATATAAGCTCATTAAGAATGTAATGTTCCTTCTTTTTAGCTACTTGGAGTAACGATGCTTGCACAAAGATGGCATCAACAGAACCTCCGTGAAAGCACCAGTGTCCAGAGACTTCTGAGATAAGCTACCCATTTATAAGATGCAACCTCCGCCTCATCGACAGCCAAGCTCACTTCACCGTAAGGTAAATGACTGACTGAGATTTGAGCATGTTGAAGGAGTGTGAGGAGTACTGTTAGTACTTCAGCACTTTAGGTTTCCTGCCTCTTTTGGATCAGAATCCAGTTGTGGCAGGGTTGGCTTGGGGAAAGGGGCACAGACTTACCCCCTCACCCCAAATTCGTGAAAGTGTTAATAAGCAAGTAGAATGTCAGTCTTTAAATTGTTATGTATAGAGATGGATGCCTTGCACTGCTATCTTCACAAATAAATACCACACAGATGATTACAAGTACACAACAACTAGGAATACAGATGACACACATGACGCATGAATAGAATAATAATTCTTCTTTATTGATTCGCATCAAGAATAAGTGCTATCTGTAGTTTAACAAACGACATACATAACCGGCCGACTAATGAAGGCAGTGTTATTGCTTTGCCGTCGCATTCACAAGTGATTTAATTGTTATTAGGTCGACCGTGTCCATCACGATTATGTGCGTGGGGACGGCCAACGCACCGCATGGCTTGCTACGCCAGCGCGGACGCGCAATTACAATCCTATCACATTCCCCTTTTACTTCAAGAGTTGTTGTCAAACTCGCAAAAATACAATTTAACATTGTCAACATTCCCTTTTACTTCAAGAGTTTGTGTCGAACTCTCGCACAAAATGAAACAATATCTTCTCAGTTCTCTGTCAAATGTTTCCCAATCTTCTCCTCTCTAATCTTCTTTTGGTTCCTCCGATGATAACGATGGTCAGTCATACGAGTCCTCGTTCATAAAGACAATCATAAGTTCCTTGCTCAGCTACTGTTCTGCCACAACAGGTTGCTGGAAATGCGATGGCACACGAAGCTGTGCTGTCAAGTCTTCGATAGTAACCCGCATGATTACAAGTACAACAACTCGGATAAAAGATGACACACACGACGCTTGAATAGAGAGTTACATAATAGATGATTTCTTTGCTTTATTGATTCCATCAAGAATAAGTGCTGGATGCTGTTGTTAATAACGACATACACGGTCAACGCTAATGAGAAGGCAAGTGTGTTGCTCTTGCCGTCGCATTCAAGTGATTTAAAATTGTTATTTAGGTCAACGCTCCATCACGATATGTGCGTGGGACGCCAATGCAACCGCATATGGCTTGCTACGGCCAGCGCGAACCGCGCTTCATACAATACCATCACAGTAATTCAAATGATTACTTTATGTTAAATGCATGCAAAGTGCCCTTCCCGATGCTATCCATAGTTTTTTGGGCAGTGGGCTAAAATCCTTTGGGTAACCTGCCCGCATCAAGGCAGCCTGTGATGGATGGCCACCATTAGCTCTCCGGGCTGATGATTTGTAGGTAGATTTTTCCTTTTTATTTCTACCACGGTAACCAGCTATCCCATCATTAGAAACCCCAAAGGTGGTGACAGATTAGCTGCTGACAACGCTGAAGTCTGGAAAGGTAGTACTTACGGTGATCAACCAGGCTGGGCCCTCAAAGAAATTGCCCTGACTCTAAATTTCCACTATTGTGATCAAATCAACCTATGCATAGAGAGTTAACATGAAAAATACGCAAATACAGAGGTAACTTTCCGTTCCTGTACAGCTCAATTCAACATTGTATATTTTCCCTGGTGATGGTGAAAATCAAGAGGTGTTGGCACCTTGCATGGTATAGACTGATTGGTTTCATTGTAGAGTTTGGGCGGGGCATGTTTGAACCAAAAATTTTCAAAATGCTCCATTTAATTAATTGCTAACATTTCATCAAAACTTTCTTCTTTTCTGCTTTAAAAAGCTTTCTGTTCAATACGATTATTTAGGCACGACATCGGCTTTGCTCTGTCAAATATGTCAGCTGGGCATTGGTTGCTCAATTCTGTTCCTGACAAAGACATTCTCTTTTTGTTTTGTTGCACTTTTGAACCATTTTGATTTACTACTTGAAATATCAATTCCTTTTGGTCCGTCACTTTTCACTTCTTACGCAAATTATACCATAAACAAATATACTAAAGTTCTATCCAGTATTGTCTTTTTTAACAATAACTCTTCTCAATTAATTGCCACCATTTTTTATGCCAAATATTCTGCAGCCTTTACCAATGTTGGTATGAAAATGCATTTGGCTTGAATAAAAATTGTTATTATTGCAACAGTTATTTTGCCTAAAATTGTAATTCTGGAATCTGGTGTTAAAAGCTTGCAGTGTCTAATGACAGGGCATTTTTTCATGAATTGCGCAGTCAGGTGTTTTCCCTAACCTGGACCAGGTTTACTTGACCACCTTCTCCTGACCACTATGAGTCACAACCGTTACACAAAAAGCTTTATTACGTATTGTTGAATTATAGTGGTCAGGGAAGTGCCCAGTAAACCTGTTGGGGTTACAGACACACCCACTTTACCCCGCAGTATGCAACAAATGTGTCTTACTCTACTCGGTGTTTTATCCAAATGATTAAATGCAGAAAATCGTGGTGGTTTGAACACAAGATTTTTAATTGGTTGTATGCAGAGTTGGTGTGCCAGCGGCAGTACCAGACACCGCTTACGTGAAGCCTCAATGGCAAGCCATGCACACCTTAATCTATCTCATGTTGTCTTAGCTGATCAACCCAACCAGGTAGGCAAAGGTCAAAATAACTTTGTTAGAATAATTTCATTGCAGTGTATCATCAAAGGTGTCATCGTTGTCAGTCCCGGAGGACTTTGAGGCTCAACCCACCCCCTCCTCATCCCCAGTTTTGCTTCTGCCTTGTTTTGGGGTTGCTTCTTAACTAGTGGCGTGAGCAAACTGGAACAAACACATAATTTAAAAAGTCCCCCCCCTCAAAAAAACTAAATAATAAATGTTACCTTGGCATAACAGGCGACAAAAAATCACAAAAATTCAACATTGTTCTGATTAAGCTGCTTCTTTGAAGAAGCTTGTTTCTGTTTGATTACTTGTCGTATGTCTCTCTCTTTGGTTTGTTGCACCCATTGACGATTAATTTTCCTGATATTACACTTGAAGGGATGTCCCCCCTGAATAGAATTAGGTATGTTTCCACCCCGAAAGCTGCACTTAACCTGTCCTGCCATTTTCAAATGGCCGCCATTTGTTTATGTAAAACCGCCATTATAATTTCTTTACAGCTAGAATTTCTTCCACGACTACACATATAAAGTGTTTAACATCCTGAAGGGTACTTAAAATCTAGATGTGCCAATTATGGCTGCCACAAGGAGCATATTTTTGCTAAATGAACTTACAATGGCAAATATGATAAAACCTGTGTGATTTTTGGAGCTCCAAAAAGAATTCATGGCTTTACAATAGTGACTTCATAGGTGTTTGCCAGTAAAAATAAACAAATATACTTATGAAGAAGTGTTTTTTGGAAAAGTTGTCTCTATGTGGAAGAAAATTTAAATAGGTGACCTAACTTCTTTCGAGCACATTTTGTTCTGACTTGTCCCCCTGGCTCCTTCTCTCTCTCTCCTACTGCCTAGTCATCTTCCTTCCCAGCATCCACTTGTGTTGAGTAGTCTGCAATTGTTCAGATGGAGAGAAAATGGCGGGAAATGGTTGTTATAAAACCATAAGGCCGGGCCGTAAGGAAAACGGCCCGGCCTTATGGTTTTTATTATGTCGAGAAAATGTTGCAGGGGTATTTTTCTTCTTGATTTGGTCCCCTGGAGCGGGTATAACCGCCGCCATCATAAGTTATGATCATGTCTTGAAATATAATATGCCATTGATTCCCTTTTTGATGTTCTCAAATTATCAATCACTTCTTCCCAACATTGATACAACTCGGGTAATGCTTGTTTGGATTTATTATAGGCCACCTCGCGAACAAAACCTTGGATGATTTTGGATGACAATCTTAGCAAAATACAAGCCTCTAATAAATCTTAATAATCTTTGTTAATTGTTGGTGATTTTTAACATCCACATGATTGTGTGAGTGAGATTCAAGTAACAAAAGGTACTCCTTCGACGGTTCTCTGGATACCATGTATTCAAGTGGCTTCACTCAGGTTTTAAAAGAGCTTGTTTTTCACAGTGCCCAGTAATTTTTATTACTCCTGTCCAGTGCATTGTTGTCCTATTCACGTAAAGGCCTTACATTTACATACAGGCCTATAGTATGTTCTTTCCCCCATTGGTACTCTGACTCTGTAATTTGTGGCTCTGAATACTGTGTCACACATGTTTCTCCGCGTTACATTCCCCTCCCCACACGCCAATTGGTACAACTTGCCTCACAGCCTAATTTTCGCTATTCAAGGTAACCTCTTGCTATCAATTTTTGACCTGTCGTGGTTTGGTACATGCATCCGTGGAGATCACCATTACTCTCTTCAAAAGAGCTTACTTATGGGACTCTTAATGTTATTGACCACTTCCTTGATTTGGTGTTTTTCTGATCTTCCTTTTCACTTCTTGTAATTCAACTTTATAATCGGCATGTGTGATCATTCAGCTGTTTCACTCCTTTTGAATACAAGTCATTAAGTGTAAGCCCATCACTCAGTCTGTGACTGTCGAATAGGGCACAATTTGGATAAAATGAAGCAATCTCTTTTTGGAATGGTTGGGCGCTAGGTTTGATAATGATGTTGATTCTGTTTGGGTTAATGTTGAGCATGTTATTAAAGACAGTATTGATCCCTCTGTACCTAGGAAAAAATTCCAAGTTCAAGTCCTTGCCATGGATAAATAGGATCAGAAAACTGTGTACTAAAAATAAGTTACTTTATAAGAGAGCTAAGAAAAGTACTTCTGATGTTGAATGGCAACAATTTAAAGCTAGGTAATAGGTTAATGCTTTAATTTAGGAGAGTCACAGGGACCTATAACTTATGATATTTCTGAAATGTCAAGTGTAATCCTAAGAAGTTTTGGGTCTATATGTTCACTTAAAAGGAATGCTTCTGATTAACACGTTCCTTTTAACCATTAATGAACCGTTAATTAGTAATCCTGCTGACATTGCTGCTGCTTTTAACAGCAATGTTTTCAAGTAATTTGAGGTATGTACAATCCTCTTGATCTTAACTCTTTACCTGACACAGCTACTTTTCATGGTGCACTCCTCTGTGTCTTGAACCGTTTTACAGTTTGATGAGTTTTTTTAGAAACTCTGAAAATCTTGGATGCTTCCAAATCTCCTGGACCTGATGAAATTGCTTCCTATTTTTCTTGAAATCATTTGTAATTAACTTGCTCCTGTATTGTGTGATTTGTTTAATTTCTTTATTCAGTAAGGTGAAGTTCCAAAGGCTGGGAAAGAAGCTAATGTTGTTCCTGTTTATAAGGTGGTGATAAGCCGAAGGATGATGTAGGTATTTACCGTCTGTCTCACTGACTAGTATTTTGTGCAAGGTACCCTTGTCACTTTGATACAATTTTTGACACAATCAACTATGTCCCAAGATCAAAATGGCCAAAATTGGGACCGTCATTTGAAACCACACATTCTTCGACTCTCGTTTTTGAACACATATGGTCAAATAAAATATAACCAAAACATGACACACACACAATTCATAAGAACTCAGCACAGTTTCTCTACCATATACACATCGCCTCAAATTTTATGATCAAAACCTAGTAGTCAAAACAACCCAAACACCAATGACGGTCCCAATTCTGATCATTTTGATTTGACATAGTTTTGATTGTGTCACAATTGGTATCAATTTTTGGTAATCATTTGAATACAGTTTTGAACCCATAAAAAGCATTTGACAATAGTTTTTGAACATATCAATGTATGTCAAATAAAACAATTTGATACAGTTTGACATGTCAAATGTAATTTCAAACATGCCAAATGAATAGTTCCATTCTGTAGCATTTTGTTTTGACATAGTTTTGATTGTGTCCAAACTGATCAAATGTAAAAATTGGGTAATGAAACTCATAATGCAGTTCTGAAGCACTATACATGTACCTGTAAAACATCACGTGGTACAAACCGAAACGGTAAATACAGGTTCTTATTTTGCTAATCGCAATACGATACATCGCCAGTGGCTGCCTTTGAGAGACTATACGTTGTTTCCCCGATGTGTCCTCCATACACTTTTATATTTCAGCAATGTAAATTTTGTAATTTTCTCTTATTTGAATCCAATTTTATGGAAAAAGTACTTCAGGAAAGTGGGTTTTTCATTTTTTGGTGGTGAGAATTGGGTTCGCGTTTTGCAAAATCGGTTTTTGGGACCCCCAAATTTTGAATCTGTACAACTGAATTTTCATTTTTTTCCGCCTGTTTGTGGTCAAAAATCCACTGCCAAAGTGGTGGGTTTTCAGGGAGGTCCATGTGGATACCCCCCTTTAATATTACACAATGGGGAGTACACAACACCTTATACCTAAGTGTTAATAAAAATGATAATAGTAAGTAATAATAAATGAATGCAACAATAAAATGAAAGATGTAAAAAAAAAAAGATTCTTACCGCTCTGATTATATAGCATAACACACTACAAAGCATGCCCTTTGAAGGCAGGCCCTACTGCACACTCACATCTCACAGCAACAAGATTAAGTCACTTTCTATTTTTTTTTTTTTTTTTTAATGTTACTATTTTTTTCATTATATTGGGATATTTATAACTTTTTTAATTACACGTAATATTTGTCTTTAAATTTTGTTATATTTGCCATTTTTTTTTTTTAAGCCAGCAAAATTTTCCATTATCAAGTCATATGTAAATATACTTGGCCCGCTATTTTACTGAATGATGAACCAACTTTTTTTAGTTTTAGATTTATTTATCCAGTTTTTTCCCAGTTTGTTTTATTACCGTTTGTGGGAAGAACCTGTTTTTGCCGGAAAAAGCTGTAAGCCTGCTTTTAAAAGTAACCGTCCATGCATTGTAATTATCAAGATTTAATTTATGAGTTTTTTTTTAATTTTTTACCACAATTATTAAAGAGTTCCTTGGATATAAGGAGAGGTACATGTAATTATGGATGGTAAATCATTGGTAGTGCCTTTAAAAGTGTTTGACACAAGTTTGTGTTTGGCCTCATCAGACTTGCATCTCAAAGCTCAAGCTATTACACAAATCATCAAACAGACAATTTTATGTTATTATCATGTCTGGAGGTTGTTTGAGGCGCTGATAAAAATTGCAGTCATTGTCCCTTCTGAAATTTTAAAACATATTCTCTAATCATATTTGTACCCTGCCACTGCATTTACAAATACAAAATTAACAGTCCAATAGTAACCAGAAATGGTCGAAAATTAATAGCAAAAATGACCGTTAATCCAGACTCCATGAATCAATCTGATCTGTTGGCTCTACTCTCTCCTAGTGCAGTCGACTGATATCAAGGCACCCATCGTCGCACTTTTCTGCTATGCAAGCCCATCCGAATGTTAATACATGTAGGTTTCAGTTTTTCTCCGTCACTGAGTATCACACTAGACTCACATGACCAGGCTATGAGCGGGTGCAGTAAACTAAACAAAGCCATGAAACCAACTACTTTGACTATCTTTTGTGAATGTCAGTACGGTCATGATGTCTTTGCAATGAACCCGTCGACATTTTCCAACTTTTTCTGACATTGGTGGTCAGCAACTAAATATTATTTGTAATAAGCACAATACAAAACATTAATGATTTACGTCATTTCATCCTGAATTGCTGCATCATATGGAATCCGTAGACACAACTTTGCATGGAGTTTCCTTCACTCAAATGTTCTCCCAATTGACATTTCCACAAAACATAGGTTGTACATGGTACGGTGAAATGGTGATGATTTAGTTATTTTCCAGTGTATTTGCAGCATCTAGAGTTGGAATTGGAACCACGATTTGACAATGATACGTACAAAAGCTATACCAACCTGCGACAAAGCTTAATTAGAGATCACGTGTATATGCAGATCACACTGCATACCCAGCTGCCAAATATTGAATGTATAATGTTGCAATAAGGTGATGAGGTCCGGGATGCCTAAGATTTTCTTGCGTTGTCTCCTAGATCGCTTTGTATCTACTGCAAAAAATTTCTGTACCGCTTGATGGTATCACTTCATGTGCTGCTTTTACTGCATGCATGCATGCACCCTTCTTGTATCCACATTTGGGGTTTTATCAAGCTTAAGATGAACGGTATTCTCAGAATTACTGCTTTCCCATCTACGTCATGCACTGATACACACATTAATACGTACTTGTACATGAGAGATAGCCGAGGTAGTTGTCCATGTACATGCAAACTTCAATTCACTTGCAATGACTTGATGCATGTGCACTGCCATGCCACTTTATGCTTAGTCCACATTCCTGGAGTCAATGTCACATTTTGCTGAATGAGTTCACTACTTACCGGTATGGGTATTTGAATTTGGGAACTTCCTGTGTGCACATTGAAAACCTGCCATACGTGTAGTCAATGTACAGTAACCTGCAAGCTGAAATTTTGCACAGCAGAAAAAAAGCATAATCGAAGAGATACAGTCCTATCAGTCCTGAATATCACTAGCTGAGCTTTCTTTCCACAGGGAAGATGTATAAAATGCAAATTATATCAATTCAACGCATAGAAAAAATCCACAGCATATATTGCTTGTGTATTCAAGGTAGTGTGACTGACTGACCGTTGCATTGGCTATTTGAATAGCAAGACTATATACACGGCAGCGTGTATTATAGCGTCCGTTTGTTAGCTGCCCGGCAGCCTTGTAGGGTAACCAAGTGATGCCTCACTGCCGAGGCTACTTACACGGCAAAAAGCTGCTCGGCGGCCGTGTATGAATGTCACATGACCCGCAGCCCCGCGTGTGATGGCTTTCATCGTAGCAGATAGCATAATAATGCTAGAAGGTCAACTTTAGAGTTTTGAGTGGCTCTAAAATGTTTCTTTACGCATGGTAACATTCTACCACCTATCTTTGCTAGCAATAATATTTACGTAGATCATGCCAATTATTAACTCATATGGAAGCTATAATCTAACATATGTTTTTCGTTTGTGTTTGTAATTTTTTTTAATGAGTCTGTTTTAAGTTTTTTATTTATTTTATTTCTTTAAATAGTTATTTTGGGGAGTAAATTTTTAATTATTTTTGATATACCATTGTTTATGTTATTTTCAATTGTTTATTTGATTATTTTATAGATTTTGTTTATTTGCTTAAATTTTTGATATATATTTTAGTGTGTTATTTATTAATATATTTGCATTTTTATTTTTATCGTTTTAATTTTTAAAATAATTAATTTGTAGTTTTTATTTGAATTTTAATTTTATTTTTTGGTTTTTCTTGTATTACTTTTGAAAATTTACTTTTTGTCTTTTTTTTACTTTTTAATCTATTTGTTTTTGGTTCGTATTTTATTTTTTAGTTTAGGCTTGTTTTATTTTTAAAATTTTAAATAATTTTTTGATTTTTATCTTCATTTTATTAAAAAATTAAGAAGATTTTTATGTAATCTTATTTTTATTTTTGTTTTTTTGAAATTTAGCATCGTCTTTGTTTTTTTATTTTAAATCATTATTTTTATTTATGTCAACTGTTCTTCATTTTTTATTTGCAGGTAGCAACTATTTTGGAAAAGCCCTTACGATTCCACTCCTTTGGTCTAAGAATTAGTAGTTTGCCCTTTGCCTCAGTCATGTGACTGTGTGTTTTCATAGAATCTCCTGTAATTTATTTTAAAAGTGGCTTTGGGCGATTTTGTTTTTATTGTGTGAAACCTGTACAAAAAACACTATACAATCCTCCACTGTACTACTCAAACTAGAGTTGTACTATCCAATGAGGTAAATAAGACTTTATTTTTATGGATTCCTTTGTTATTGAAAGCGGAACTAAATTGTCGGGAGTAGTCACGATTAATGAATCACATTGATGTATGAAGTTAAGATTTTTTTCTACACTCTTCAATAAGCAGTTCGCGTTGAAGTAAATTTTCCCGGGAAATTTTCATTTGTGCTAGGTGAAAGATAATATTTCAATCGTATTTTGGGTCTTTTTAAGCTGTGTTTTTATTAAGCATGGGCATGCCATGGCTCCGCCTATAAAGGGTACACTGGAGCCAATCAGGAAGCCAACACATGTTTATTGACAGAAAAACGAAGTTGCCGTGTATATAGTCTCCGGGTTTTAGGCACACGGCAGCCGTGTATATAGTCACTGCCATTTGAATATGGTGTCAAGGTTACAGTAGGTATTTAGTGATGGGGGATATGAACTGTTGGGAATATGTATACTTGCCATAATGTGGTTGGGCAAGAGCTAATATTTACAAAACAATCTCTGTTGATGAATTTTTTTTATTGATTTAATTATGAATGTAAAAATTAATAAAGGTGATATTGCAACTAATAGTAATGGTAATAAATAATTTTAAATATAATTCAATCATCTAATAATAACAATATAATAAATTTATAAGTGGAATAGGCCTGTCGTATTACTATATACATGTAACTCCATGTATAAATATGGTTAAAATGATTAAGCTAAACGTGTATTTGCTTTTGTGTGATGTATACTGAACACAGAAAGAACCTTATATAAGTTTCTTTGTGTCAGTTAAAAACCCCCTTATTTTTTTTTTTTTTTTTTTTTTTTTTAAAATTTAGAATTTATACATTTATTTACAATTTATAAATTCATATTCATAAATTTATGCAGACATCTATCTAAACTGAACACAAAAACAAACTTAAATTTCTTTTTGTGTTCAGTAATTTGATATTTTTTTGTTATTTGTTTTTGCAAATGCATGTACTGCATGATTTGAAGATGAGAGATGCCTATGAGTGTGTGTGTGTGTGTGTATGTTTAATAAATACAATGGAAAGTTTCACACGGGTGGTATAATAGCTTAATTATACAGTTTTTGTAACACGTCCGGATTACCAAGGGGACAGGGGATAGTGTTTTTTGGTTAACCTTGTTTATATTTCCTGGGTATCTAGAAGCAATAACCCTCATCTTAATTTAGCAAGGATGGGGTGGTTACCCCCCCCCCCCCCAAACAAAAAAAAAGACAAATAAGGCTTAATTGTATAACCCAGGTAATGTGTTTTCACATCCTTTCTGGCCATTTTAAGCACTTTCTTCAGGGAAAAAGCAGAATCATGGATACTCCCTATTCAGTAATTAATTCCCAGAACTCTATTAGAACTCGCTCTGCTGGCAGCACCACTCTTGTCGTGCCCATTCCAAACAAAAATGCTGGGGATAGAGCCTTTTCGGTTGTGGCTCCCACCAGTGTCAAAGTTTTTAAATCCATGTTAAAAAATTATCTTTACCCATAATGTTGGTTCCTCTGTAATTGCTCCATTCTTTTGTGTGGTTTTATTTTTCATATCTTTTGCGCTTTGTAACCTCAGGAGAATTTGCGTTATAATGTAGATTGTTATTATTAATTATTATTCAGTGTTATCAAAATACATGTTTTTTTTTTTAAAAATCATAAAAATCGGGTGCTTTATAACCACACTACTGGCTTTTTAAAGTTTACATCTCAACTTATTTCAATGGATTTTGATTGTATATGTCAAGAAGTGCTTTGACATTCTTATTTGGTAGTTATTGGTTGGCTGACTACCCTCCTGTATTGCATAGTGTATGCAATAGGGATGTATCCCCCAATGATTCCTACACTGCGCTGTGTAAAGATCTCCATTTTTAAAGACTCGTTAATTCAATGTGCTAAAAATACTAATCCAATTTGATATAGATTTGACACATGCGTGAAAAAATACTAAGTCCAATTTGATATAGATTTGACACACTTGATATTGGGAAAAAATACTAAGTCCAATTTGATACAGATTTGACACACTTGATATTGGGAAAAAATACTAATCCAATTTGATATAGATTTGACACACTTGATATTGGGAAAAAAAATACTAAGTCCAATTTGATACAGATTTGACACACTTGATATTGGGAAAAAAAATACTAAGTCCAATTTGATACAGATTTGACACACTTGATATTGGGAAAAAAAATACTAAGTCCAATTTGATAAGATTTGACACACATGTAATGTGAAAAAATACTAAGTCCAATTTGATACACTTTTGACATAGTGTCAAAATCCTGATATGATTTGATACAAATTTGATACAGATTGATACTGGGTTCAATTTGTGTTAAATTTTTGTTTGCATAGATTGATATACAATCAATCCTAATCAAATCTAGATGTGGACACTATTTGATACACTTTTTGATACAAATTTGATACAAAAAAATCTGCAAGGGTAATGGAGAAGTTAATTTCCTGTCGTGATTATGACCATTATGTGGAAAAAAAAAGTATGGTAAGTACTGTAAGAGTTCCCGCTCCTATTTTTTCAGATACCAGTAATGGTTTTTCCGCAGTGGAAGAAATTGCGAGCAAATGTTTGGTTAACTCTTTCATCTTCTTAGTCAAATCACTGAATATCGTAATGTAATCTTTAGATGATTTTCTTGGATTTCAGCACTGCATTTGATAAAGTAGACCACAACATTTTACTCTCAAAACTCCATTCATTGGGTATCCAAGGTTTTCTTCTTCTGTGGATTCAAAACTTTCTCTTCAGCCGAAAGCAGCGGGTTGTGTTCAAGGGTGCAGTTTCAAAGTGGTGTTCTGTAACCAAGTGTCAGGTGTTCCCCAGGGCTCTGTTCTTGGTCTATTTTCTTTTACTTTTTGTCAATGATTTAAATGATGTTGTTTCTTCTCTCTTTCAGTTTGCAGTGATCACCACAATACTTCGTCTATTTTTAGGAGTGATCATGATGTTCTTCAAATGAATCATTCACAACATATTAATTGGACTATTCTTAAAGGTGCACGAGAGATTTTAGGACACCCATCTATATGTTGGGTCATATGTAGTGATTTCATATAGATAAGACCCCCAATAGATTTCTTAACTTGTCTTGGTTCAGAAATGCTCTTGACAGTGAAAACAAAATGCGATTTTCATTCGCTTAATTTCATATAAAACATAGGCTGAATTTGTATTTGCTCCTATACAAAATTAGAAATTGCACAATTTTTGTACCAAAGAAATATTTTCAGCTTATCCTTTCACATGGGGACATTTCTGATAGAAAGCTTTACATAAGTGCAAAAATTAGATTTTTCACATTTTTTAGGGACACCTGTTATGTGAAATCTCTCGGTGCACCTTTAATAAGTGCATTCTCATCTTTCTAAATGTTCCTTTTATGCATATGACTAGATCTAAGTCTCCTGATTATTGTGACAATTACACAATGGGCGAGAGTAAACTTGCTGAGTTAACACTTTCAAATTACTTGGTTGTCACTTTCCGTAGGTATCGTCCTTTGGAATCTCATATAGCTGCAATTTCAAGTAGGTTTCAAAACTGTCTGGCTTCATCAGATGCACAAGAAATATGTCTTCTAATGCACTGATTAACCTCTACAAAGCTCTCACTTGCCCATAATTATTTTACTGTGCATGTGTTTGGGCACCTCATCAAATGAATCATTTGGATAGAGGAGCGAAAGTGCAACGGAAATTACACGTACGTATTTTTTAGGCAATCACCAAAGGCGATGCTCGCCCACCTACTTATCAGACTTCTTGATTTGAATCTACAATCCCGGGAAAAAATGGTTATAACATATGCACGCTCTTTGAAAAATGTTCCCCCTCTCTCCCCCCATCGAGGTTGAGCCACCTCATGTACTCCACAATCACCTTGTCACTTCTCCCCACATTGATGATAGGGGTGGGAAGGGTAGGTTTGAGAGACCAGTTCTCGCCTTCATTTAAAACTTGACATCAGTCAAAAACCACTACATTGTAAAATATCGCATATTTTAACACAGAGTGATTAGTGTTCTAACAACTTTTTACCCGGATTGTAGTCATCTTGAGATCTTTTAAAAATTCAAAGGCTTGTTCTGGGCTTTAAGATTTTTACATGAATTGACCCCTGCTTCTTTTGATTCTTTGATTCAACTGCAAATTGCAGAGTACTAGGCTTATCTTGCACCAATCTGCAAGGGACTTCTTTCTTCAATTCTATGTTTATTTTCACTTCCACGTCTCTGTAATGAAATCCCATCTGATATGCGTGTTGTCAATAATCTTTTATAACTTTAAGCAGGCTGTAAATCACACTTTTTAAGTTTTGGATACATTAATGTTGATTGAAAAATGGGGTTTTTTTTTTGTAATATTGTTCAATTTTGGAAACCATTTTGAGATGAAGACAGGGTCATTGTTTGTTCTCAGTAGTTCATCATTGATTAACTTGTTCACTGGGCTACATTTTGCCCTTGCCTATTCTTTTGGTTTCCTAAAACAATGTTGATCTTGTTCTCTGTGCATGTATATTTGTTTTATTTTTCTCTTTGGATATGAGAGCACTTTTGTGATCGGGTTTTTGTAACCCATTCTCTTATCCAGAATTACTTGCTTTTGCATTGTCAATTTTCGAATGTACTATATTTATTTTCTGTTTATGTATTTTGCAAGTAATTCAAATAAATGTTATTATTATTATTATTATTATTATTTTGCCAATTTTAGTACATTTGATAAAACATGCCTTCTACCGGCGGCCATCTTGGACACTTAAATGTTTAACCCCACTTCAGGAAGGTAAAACTTTATTTTGTTTAGTCCAGGATAAATTTCCTATCTATAATAAAATAACAATGACATTTATCATAAAACAATGCCGACCATTTTGAAATAGGCAGTACATGCTAATGTGCAACTTTTGTGGTGGAAACAGACCTAATCCTAGTTCGGGGACACCCCCTTCAAGGTGATATATATATTGGAAAATTAATCACCAGGTGGGTGCAACAAACTCGAATTTTAAGGCCCATACAGAAATTGGCTCATAGACTATGACCCTTTGTCAAATGTAAATCACAGAGGAGGACTTTTATTGTCTCGCCTGAACTTTGTTCGGCAGAGACTTAGTGATCACTTTTCTGTCTGTCTGTCTGTCCGTCTGTCTGTCTGTCATGCTGTCTTCCCGCCGTCCATGTTCAAGTGCTTGTGTACGATTTATCTGGAGTTCCGTAAGGGCTACGATGATGTAACTTGGTGGAAAGAAGCGGGTGACCTGATTAGATTTTGGGCGTAAAATATGTTAGTTAAGTATCTAATTTGCATAATTAATGAAAATTTTGCCACAAGGCTTGTGTACAAGTTTTCTGGAGTTCCGTAAGGCGTATGATGATATAACTTGGTGGAAGGGAGCGGGCTGGAGAGTTCTCGAACTGATTAGATTTCGGGCGTATTTCGGGCAAATTAAGTATGCAAATGAGCTAATTAATATGCAAAAATCAGCGTAATTGCTATAATTTTGAAACGGTACATCGGATACAGAAAATTCCTTCACTGCATGAAAGCCTACCATGGTGCGCATCTTTTTTGCAATTTGAAAGTGTGTGATACATGCGGCTTAGGTATGCAAATGAGCTAATTAAATATGCGTAATTACTGTATCTCTGAAACCGTACATCGGATAGGCAAAATTCCTTCGCTGCATGATAGAATACTATGCCATGCATCTTTTGGGTGAATCATAATTGGGTCCAAGTGGCATTTTGAGCATAAAATATGCTAATTAATTGTCTAATTTGCATAATTTAAGAAAAAAAAGCTTGTGTATAAGTTATCTAGAGTTCCGTAAGGTATATAATGATATAACTTGGTGTAAGGAAGCGGGTTGAAGAGTTCTCGCCCTGATTAGATTTTGGGCGTATTTTGGGTT
>JAMKCH010029944.1:0-18091 GCA_023653785.1 Ophioderma brevispina
TCGTTCTAATCTGTAGCACTTAGGTCAATTTGATGAAAATTATTAAGGAAACAGTGTTTGGTTTCCTCATATTATAATATTGATATTCGCTATTGCATATCCCGTTTCGCTATCCATATATATTATCTATCATCCATAATCCATCCACCCATCCAATCATTCATCCAGCTATCCATTCCATCTACCATCCATCCTATCCATCCATCATCCATCTATCATCGCAGCCGAGGTGTCCCTGTCCGTCAGGTGGATCCAGCAATGCAACGCACTGCACCTTTAGTCATTATACGATAGATTATAACATACACTATTTGACTATCGATTTCCCTGTAGTTCTGTAATAAGGGAAAGTATAGGGAAAATTAGAGGGTGAGTCAAAAAACGTGACCCTGATTGTGTCCACCATTTTGAATGATGGATGGTATCATCGGAAGATGAATTCTATTTTTAAGTTGCTGCAAAGATAATTCCGATCGGTTAAGTATAGGCCGGGCTATAGTCTATTGAATCAAGTAGTCAGCTTTTCCCCCATCCACGGATCATTTGAATGCGCGGGCTAATTAAGCCAAAGACCCCCCCCCCCAAAAAAAAAAATAGTGATAAGGGTATTGTCTATGTTTTTGTTAACTAATGTAAAATGATTATCTAAAAGGTCTAAAAAGCCAGTGATAAGGTAAGTTGATTTGCAACATCTTTTTCAAAACGTGGCAAGTGTGGTATAAAAATATAGACAAGGTTGTCATCGATGTCTGTTCCTTATAATGGTATGATTCATTGACTCCAATGAAATTAATGCAGGTTCAGTTAATTTATTTTTCAAGTATTTTTAAGAGCGATGAGGACATGAAATTGTGACTTGGTGCATTTTCTCTCCTTGGTGCCGTAGTGTTTTATAGCCTATGAAAGCGTTGGGGTTATAATCACCAATTGCCGGAGAAAGAGGGAGACTTTCTAATTACACCATGCTTTTATCAAGTACTACATAGCGTAAGCAAAATATTACATTTTAGTAGCCGTAATACACATTAGGAGGAATTTAGAGATATGTGGAAAGCCCAGCCAAACGAACAAGACAGCGATTTCGTTTAAGAATTTTCCCAAAATTTAAAGAGAATGTTAGATAATCGCAATTTTTCAGCCATAGAAGTCTTTTGTTGTAGTTCGTGAAAAATAACGTCCAAATTTGATATAAATACTACATTTGGTTTTTTAAGAGGGAAATGGGCCACAAGATTTTCCCGAGGTAAGGGCTACGGGCCAAATCACGCCGAACCCGACGGGTTTTGTTTTATTCCACCTCAATGTGACTTTGTGTCGAGGTTGTAGGGAATAGTCTAATTATTTCCCAGTGAAATAACACGCGTTAATTAGGAATCGGGCAATGAAATAGCATGATTGGTTCATGAATATTGATGAGGGGTAATAAAGGGTAATTTCTGAGTGGTCCCGTTAACAATTGTATATTGGCTATCCATGTCTTTCGAGTGTCTATAATTCAAGTCAATTTCCAACACAAGCATATGAACCAATGACAGGGCAATCTACCTTGCACACACCAGCCTAATATATAGGAGTATGAGAATCCACATTTATTAAACCAAGTTTAGTGTCGTAAACCTTTTGTTAGGATTGAAGCAAATTGCAAAACACACAAGCTTTTAAAGAACTACGTATTTTTCAAAAAGTCAATTTGGTCTTTCAGATTAGAGAATCCAAGTTAAGAGGACTGTTTACGGACCCGGCCCATGATTTTCGACACATGAAGTTGATAGTCCTTCATGTGGATACGGAACATCGGGAGAAAGCAATGACGCTGTTGCTATTTGCGAAGGGTAAAGCTTTTATTATTATGTATTATTATTAGTATCACTAGTGGCATTCCCCCGTGTGCGACCCGTTGGCCTCTGTGGTAATAATAAATAACTCTTTTACAACTGAAAGATTAAATCGACACTGAATTTAAAGCCCTGCATATAGTGGCATCTGCATTTGGCGTGTCCTTGTTAAAATACAGCATCAGATACTACTTAAGCCTCTTAGAAATACAGCTGTCCATTTACACTGCTTTTGATAGTAAAGAAAAATAATAACAATTACAATTTATCCAAGCGCGGTTAACTAATGTTTTTTGTCAATACTTAGAGCTTTAATTCAGTCAATATGGAATAAAATACATTCTGCTATAATTGTGAAGCATGATGGGTTTACAAAGAGCTCACCGTACTCCAATGTGCTCACTGCGACTACTCAAGTGTGGAAAAAGCAAAAGGCTAATTAACAAAACAGTTCTTCTTTAGTAGGTGTTTAATATTTTAGTGGTGAAATCTTTAGGGCATGTACAGGGGGTTATTGATTGAATTTTATTTTTTTAAGATAGGGATGGGTTTAAACTTATACTTGCACTTACACCCTCTCCAATTAAAGGCTTCCCGGTAACCTGTATTAAAGTCTACAACTAGTGTTAGCACATGTAGTGTTCCAAGAAGCTCAATCTTAGGACCTCTCTTGGTTGGTAATTGTTAATACTAATACCCTGAAACGTTGAAAGTACTGATAAATTGGACCTGGGTGCAAGATGGGAGCATATTTTTTCTGGAAAATATGAGAGTGAATAACTTCTGAACCTAATTTTGATCTGCTTGCACAAGTAAATGGCTCTAAATGACCGCATTACTCTTAACCCATAAATGGATAAGGGGCCTTTAAACACTTACTGATAGGAGAGGAGATCCTAGAGCCCAATGCCAAAAACACATTTTGCCAAAGGAGTAATTAAAGGAAATTGCACATTCAAGAGTAAAGCTAAAGTAAAAGAAACTTTCAACAGTATTGATCGATTTATAAATTAGGGTCGAAACACTGATTTCCATGCCGACCGAAAAAAAAAGCGGCATTTTTGTGCCATTGGGTTCACCGTTGATGCACTAAAATGTCATTAATAAATAGACCAAATGAATTAAATAATTAAATATATAGCAATTGTGACCGACTCCTGAATATTGTATTAGTTTGTGTGTAAATCATGTGTGAAAATCAAACTTGTCAAACACTCACAAAAAAGTCAATTATGGACTTTTTAATTATGCCGCTGGTTTAGGGGCATAGGTCAAAATGACATCAAAGTACGTACACTTCAAATCGCCACTCCTTCTACAGCGTACGTAGTATGATCACGTGACTCATGTATGTGGTGTAGTTTGACATCCCCTTGAAAATATATGAAATTTGATATCAAATCATCTGGCGTCCCTAAGGTCAAATTCCTTTACTGTGTGTAAAATTTCAAACCGGGCAAAAAAAAATCCTTTTAGCCCATCCTGTATTACTTGAGGAGAGGTCATCAAACCCATCCTTTGACCCATGGTTTAGGGGGGCAAAGGGTCAAAAACTTTCAAATTAATTACACTTCAAATCAGGATAATCTACAGATCTACATAGTATAATATATGTGACTCAATATATGTGGTGTTTGTAGTTAACTTCCCCTACATATTTTATCTGAAATTTGATTTTATCAAGGTCCATCTGGGGTCACTAAGTCAAATCCTCTAGTGTGTAAAAAATTTAAAGCAAGGTCCAAATAGAAATCTCTTTTGAGTCCATCGTGTACGATCTTGATAATAGGTCAAATATAAAAAGTAAATCATGACCCCATACTTGACCCATGGGGGACAAAGGTCAAAATATTCAAAATTACGTTACACTTCCTAAAGCTTTGGTGATGGACTTCCCATCACATTCATTATGTGTATAGGATTGGAAATAATTTTCAGGATCAAATTTATGTCAACATATAACTGGTTAAAGAAAACATTAGTTCCTACTCGTTGTTTATAAGAGTAGTGAACCATAGTACCATACACAAAAAAAAAACGCAGTAAACCCGCATAAGTCAAAGTCGCATCTTCAATATCTTCTTAATATTCTTTATCATTTCTTGTTGCCTTACCATTTACTGTCATGTGTATGGAATGAGAGATGTTTAATGTAGTCTCTTTGGTATACTATTAATTGAATGCTTTTCTCTGTTCCGATAATTAGACTTTTTTACCAATCATATTTTAATAAATCCCATCCCCGTTGTTTTTTTTTAATGCACTCAATTTAATATTGGAAATTGGAATTCTTCTTGTAGGTTTCGAAAGCAAACTTATAAAGTGACGTTTACGAAAGGTTGATGCTACCGAACATAGAATATTATCTTATGACATTAAATATTGGAACGACTTTAAAATATTTGACCTTCCCTCCCCTTTTTCTTTCATATAGTGCCTGGTTTATATTGGGTGGTTTCGAAACCGAAAGCATCGCCTACGAGGCATTTCATGAACTCCGATCTGCATATATGACTCTCAGCATGTTGCCGCACTCACTGTCGGAAATAGCAATACGCCACGGCTTATTGCATTATAAGGTTGTGACGCATGCTATTGTAAAAGCGGTATGCTTCATGAATCAATTGGAGATGATAATTGTGGGCTGGAATTGCACTGGCGACAGTAACCAAGGTGTGGTATATTCAAAGATCATCCGTTTATTATGGTATTATTATGTTGATAAATTATAATGACATTTTATTTGGCGTCTCTGTAAAACCGGAAGCCCCAAAAACGGGTCCTCCCAAACGGGGGACCCCCAAATAGCCATAGATTTGGCATTGGACGTTTCGAAATTGTGGGGGTCCCGTTTTTTTTTTGTTTGGGGGGGGGTCCCCGTTTTAGGCATTTTTTTTATAAACGGGGACCCAATAAATGGTCCTTTTTTTTAATTTTAATTAAAGGTCTCTGTTTTAAGATTTGCCCTAGGATGATCTGTAAAACGTGACCCCAGGATAAACGGAGACCCTATTTTTGTTATCACACAATCCGCATGTAATTAAGCAAATCAATTCTATTTTTCTCAAAAAAAATATACAATCTACAACAAATTGATCCAGGCTGTGTTTGTTCCACTAACTTGTCGTCAATCGAACTATGGATTTGTTATTTTTCCTTATTAGATGATGTCATTCGTTATTTTAAGTATTTCTTGTAAAGACGTGTGTCTCGTAGGCGCATAATAAATACATATTTATTCTTATTAATTCTTTGATTTATTATTACTATTTGTATTACTATTATTATTATTAGGGTTTTTGACGTTTGTGTCTGTACGCCAGTGCGAAATCAGTAAGAGTCCGTGGCGGTTTTCGTGGCAATTCCTGCCAAGGAACTAATCAGGTATTGAAATTTCCATGCCAGGTAATTACAGTGTTCTAGCTTATTTTGTGACGCAATCAAAAGCATTCAGACTGAGATTCAGACACTGTACTCAGGCTGGTACTGAGGATATGATCTGGCCAAGTGAAAGGTGAATTAGCCCGGGATTAGCACATATATCAATAGCAATGGTCTGTGAGCTGATGACTGCGTTGTTTCAGTTTGATAAATGCTTTTGGAGTAAATATCAGCAGACTTGGCTGAAGATGACAGTGGCGCTTACAATGAATAAATAATATTAGTACCTTTTCCCTTTTTTACTACATGTAAAAAACCCAAATTTTATTTAAATTTGTGGAGAGTGATTTCAGTAGGGTCCATGGGTCATTTATGTTTGAATATTTCATCCATTATGTCCTTTAAAGACGAGATTTATTCTGAAAGAGAGAAAATGGGACATGGTTCCGATAGCCCTGAGTGTAATCTCTAAAATGCGGGACCCCAAACAGTTTGGGGGTTCCCATTACAGATTACCCTAGGGTAATCTGCAAAAAGGGGGACCCCTTAAAGGGGCCTCCAATTTCTCTCAGAATTTTGTTCGCGTGCCTTTTTGTCTTTCATATCCAAAGCGAAAAACATCAGCCTTTCTGGACCTAAATCTTAGATATGTTGTAAACTTCTTAGTAACCAGGGCTGTTGTGTGTGACGACCATTTGAGTAAAGTGAAGTATACGACTATGGGGACATCTTTAGTGGTTTCCAATGTGACCCTGGAATGGAGCTCGTCGGTACGTTCTTCTCTTCCGTTATTATGGGAATTAGTTGACGATTATTGAGTGGAATGCGAGTATCCAAATGCAGAAGAGAGAAAGCAACAATCGCTTCCATTACACAACTACTACAGGTAATTCACACACGGTCATTTAGTCTGTTATTAGTTATTTAGGAGTTATCCAATAGCAACTCGGACTAATTCACCCTATTGGATCTACACGCGGACTATAAATCACTCGAGTTCATTCCTTGTTTCAAAGATTTCACGATTATGCATTTACATTGGCATGTTCGGAATCGAAATGAAAAAACAATTTCAAATGAGTCCAAACAAGCATAGTCTTCGGTCACGACCGTATTTCTTGGTGAAGAAATAAACATTTTAAACTCACATTAATTAATATTTTGTTGCAGCTACGGGAAGAATGACAACAATAATAACGACGGTGGAGATAATCACAAGGAGGGCTACATAAATCCAAGTAAACAAGGTCATGAAATAGTAAACGTTGAGATTTTGTTATGCAGGATGAGTCAGAACATCTGGACCCCCTCTCCACTTAAGAAATATATTTCAACATATGGCTACAAAGGAAAGCTTTATTGTATTAGCTTTAATATGCTATAAAAATCATTCATATCGGTTAGGTGTAGACCGGCTATATTTTTTTCTCTGAAGCAAAACAATATCCAGAGGAAGAAGTCGGCTTTATTTATCTGAGGGCAGAGTAATGTGGCAGAGATTTTACCCCCCCAAATGCAGACACAATTTAATATTGATACCTCTACACATTTAATACACCTTCGGACTCCTAAACATCACTTGGAAAATAAAGTAACTTATTGATCTATCAGCGTGTATCAATAAAACGCAGGATTCGAAACACAAAAAATATTTAAAAAATTAAAAAAACATCATCATGATGTTAAAATCCTTTGAAAGTGCATTTCCTACTCTTCGCTTGATTTTTTTAATCCCATCACCTCGACAATCTGTCCAGAGAAAGCTAGTCTGATTTAGGAAATCAAGATCAGAGATTTAATGAAAAGATTTGAAAACCCAGTGAGTCTCACAAAGGAGGACAAGTGTGGCGGATTGGGCTACAATAAGTATATAATTATGAAGAGTAGTGAAAATTGTTTGAACTGGAAATTCTCTTCATATTTATAAGTGGAAGAGAACTTTTAAAATAATGGACATTAGTATACTTAGCCTCCATTTTTGTGATTAAACATTTTTAAGGTAAAGCATTTTGTGTATGATGGAAAATCCCCTTGTACTAGATTGAGAGTAGACAGGTGTTATTGACTAGATTGATGTGCATGAGAGAAAGTGGATTCTCCTAGTGGCTATGTTGAATATCAGACCTGCTGTTTACAACTAGACAGGTGAATGGGAATTCCCCGAAGATGTAAAATTTGAAACTGAGTCAATTTGTTATGCATTGAGATCAAAACATATTGCATGGTTTGGGGATTCACCCATGATGTTATAAATGTGAGGGATGCAATGCAGATTGGTCAGTGCAAGATTCTGTTTAATGCATGATGATGCTGTAATGAGTATGTTAGAGGGGGGAAATCTAGTTGTGAGAAGGTACATTACTTGTCAATGGCAAGGGACTCGGGGCCAGCCAGTTGTAACCAGGAGCATACAGTACAGTAGCTAGTTTTAATCTACAATAATGGTAGATTTCTGTTTACATAGGCCAGGATATAATACTCTTGGAGACGGCCAGAGCTTGAAAGCTGAACGTTTGCTGTAGCCTTTTTTAAGCCAAAAGAGCTTTAATTTTGGATCAAAAGGAAATTCCAGTTTTGGTCCTAATGCGGATATTAGCGAGACTCATGGTGGTGGAATAAACGGGCTTGGATTGTATTGACCAGACTATTAGTGTCGTCGAGGGAACACCTTGTCGTCTTGAACGGGGACAAAAGTTACTGAGAAGATTCGCATGGAATATACCATGTGGATATTTATGTCATTTGGAGTCTTACGATGGGAGGACATACATCGTTGAACTGCAACGCTACTTTTAGTGGAGACAATAATGAAAAAAGAAAACATGGAGTAAGATTTAGACATTGTTAAGGGTAACTTTGCATTGTATAGATAATTGTGCTTTGGACATAACATAAATCTTGATCAGTCTGAATGTATATAAAATTCAGATCATTTGTGCCCAGGCTCATTTATTTGCGTTTGAAAGGTATTTCTGCCCTTTGATGTCCACGAGACATCATAATAAACGGTTTTATGAGAGCATAGTAAGAAAACGGGTTTGTAAACAGGCTAAAAAGTTGTTGCCGCCAGTTTATGCAAATTGCAGTTAATTTATTTCTGCCGTTCGATATTGCATTTCAATAGGTGCATTCAAATCGCTAATCGGTTGGCTCAGGGTATTGTGTTGTGTTGCTACAAGACGCATTGATTATCTTGATTGGCGTTCTGCCTTCAGTGGGTGGTGTTGTCACAATTGCATCTGTATTCTTCACATGCGCGACGTGGGTCAGTGTTTGAAAATTTGTTCTACTGGAATGTACTTTGTTTATTCGGCAATTGATTCTCCATTTCGTGTGCCCGGTTATTGTTATACGGTTTGATACATCGTGCTACAGAATTGGTATAATTAATCTAAATCCCGAGTAGTTATGCTTCAGAACATCCGGTTGTTGGGCTCAGAGGTCATCAATGAATATTGGTGCAGTTTTGTCAGTTTCATTCCAAATAAAAAATGCCTCGCGGATCAGGACAGATGGAGAACCCAGTATTTACTGAATCATGAATCAATGGAACATTATTTGACGGACCATATCACATCGTAGGGCCGTAGATCAAGCTGGTTCAAGCAGCTCCAGTAGTGAAAAACCGTATCTGTAAGTTCGTTGAACCCATCGTGGAATGCGTAAAGTTGTTGCCGTAGCAGTAAAAATGGCGATCGCAGCCATAAGCTTACCGTTAGGCGTATAAGGGCAAGGGACTGCGTCATGTCAACACCCGATGTTTCAAACTTCAAGGGCAATTCTTAAGGACAGCGCTACGCGATAGACAATGTACAACAGTTTACGTTGCAAGGAACAATAACCTATGGTCAATATTAGGCAACCAAATAACTTAGCGATGCTTCAGGCGAGTGCAAGTCATGCCTCAAGCAAGGTAATTCGGTTTTAGGACTTAATGTAACGAACCAGTTGCCAATGTTCACACTTAAATTGCTGGCCGATGTTTATGTCAAAATTCTACGTCAGGTTTTTTCGAATATTGCACCTAATCAATTATCTTCAGTTTGCGTGCCTCTTTCGTTCAATGTTATCAAATCTTTATGTACGGAATAGTGGAAGGGAGTTAGTAAGTAAGTAAAATTGATTTGCATCCACTGTGAAGCCAATTAGAATCAATGATCCTGTGGAATGAAAGTGTAGTTGATGGGGAGTCATATATTTGAAAGGCGAACAAGCCAAAAACAAATTCAATTTTGCATGAACTGTAGCTTTTTGGTTTTTCTTTTGCGCATTTTTTTACTACTTTTCAAATAGCAGTGCTGCAGGAGATTATCGTGCCGTTTATATCCTCTAAATCTATTATGTGTGATAGTTTATTGAAACGTTGTGCAATTTTGTGTTCATATGACATGTACTCAATCAGAAAAGGCCCATCGGAAACTGTACGTACATTTACAAAAAAATAATTGATGTTCCAAATGGTAGAACTACAGGGCAAAATATTATCAAAGGTTCCTTCGTGAAATGTTAAAAGTTGTGATTTACTGGTTAACAGCGTCTTAAATCGTTATGAGTGCATTGAATTATCGGATGCTTAAACGTTTGGCACGATGCAGAAAGTCGATGGGCGATATCAATAATAATAAATAAGATTCCTTTAAAAAAGGAAAGGGCTTTGTGTGTCAAGTGGAAATATCCATGAAAAAACTGCGCAATGAAATTCGTGGTTTACATTGCAATGCAACATTAACAATGGGTCAATACTGTGGTTCAAAGTATAGTTGGCCAAAGGACAGATTGATTGTGTTGTTATAATAATATTAATAATAAATGGACAATGCAACATCGAGGCAAGCAGCTTAATCAGCGCCATGTTGCAATATCCAAAAACAACAATTAACCAAATAAAACAAACACAACCCAATTAGTGGCAATTGAGATCTTTCATGGTCCCTCTGCCCCATATCAAATTGAACAGTGAAGAGAGTGGTAATTCTGAGTTAAACATATTCACTTATGCAAATTAATCCAGTATTTAGTAGGCCCCACTGAGATTGAACCCGGGTGTGAAAGCAGATATAGTCCGGCGGGGAGCACAGTCCTGCCGGACTCCATAGAAGATATCGGAATAAAGCGTGAAAACTATTGTTGCGTGAGAGTCAAGATGAATCGTGTGATCTATTGTTCACATTTTTTCACTAGACTATGAGTGCGCCGAGATTATAAACTTCTACACCGGGATCCTTTTGTGTCCAACGGCAAAGTTCCCAACCAATATTAGCCCCGCGTCTCTCTATTGCATTATACAACATCCCCAGAATGTTGCCAGCTTTAGCAGTAGTAGTAACAATGTAAATTCCTACCGATTTGATGGAAGGCTGCAAAATTGTATTGAGTGTGTTTTTTCCATTCAGATTTAGGCTGGCACATACAAGGGGGTCGTTGTGCAGATGGTTGATTGCAACTTAAGTCAATTGCAGTTTTGCATATCATGGTTTGCGAAAGTTATAAGAAATTAAATTGGGAAGGTTTGCCGGTCCATTTACATCAACGGCCGTTACCGAGGTTCTTAGTTCGCCCCATCAGGTTTAGTCGAGTCGGGCCTGGCAGTTTTGTTTATTCGGCATCTGTCTTTTCAACAAGCCAAACCGGTAAATGTTGGGATTGACAGGGATATGTGTACTGTCCAATTTAGTAATTTTGATGCGGCCATTAGCACACGTGATTAAGATATAGGGATTGGGGGCTATAAAATAACAGGCAATAAGCATTCAGGTTATTGCCAGGACACCCAGATGATTGAGTTATGGGGAATCAAATAAATCGCCATTACTATATAGTTAAAGCGCTTTCAATGGGGGCATCATGTTCCCGGGCCACTTGGATGTGATTTCTTTTTTTTATGGATTAGGGCTTCATTTCAAAGATCACATTCTTGCATGGTCAGCCATTCCGCGTATGGCTTCATTTTCATCGCGTCAATGGAGGGCTGGGAAATCACAATCATGCCAGGCTTGTTGTTTTTTCAGGAGATCTTTAGAGTTTGGGGTCAATTAGCACCGGGGTGAATGAGCTATGTCCAGCCTATTATCGCTTATTAGGTTTCCTAATCAATTCCGTGTTCAAACTGTTCAGTTGCACAAGAATATGAAGGGATTAAAAAGATAAGTTGACATCGCAAAAAGCTAAGGAAAACGTTCTCTACGTGGAATTGCAATTGCAACTTTCCATTCGTTTGGACAGTGCCATCTCGCAAGCAGGGCTTCCCTTCGGTGCTTGATTGAATTAACGTTGGTGGCGACTAAACAGGGCATGGTTCAAAATTCATTGTCCAAGGTGCAGAGCGGACCTGCAAATGCCAATGTGGCTTATTTTTTGCTTTATTTTTAGGATTTTCCCTATATTTCAGTTTTCTGAAAATTCCGCCCTTCCCCCAGGTTGCTACCTTGTTTTGCCTCATATTTGCGGGCTTGCCTTTGGGTACCTTTATGGTGGTTATTTTGGTTTTATAAAATTCCCAAAGACATTTGTAACATACAACGATAATAGATATATCTAGTAATTACAAATCGGTATGAGACCCGCTTTGGGTCTACGATTTGGCAGATTAAATTGGTAAATAATAGTGTAATGTACAATACGTTAGATATATGGTAATTGCTTTTTGGTTCAAGATCCGGTTTGGGACTCATTATTTGGCAGGTTTAAATGTTGTACATTATATGGTTATAAAGTATTTGCAGATTCGTATAAGGTCCGCTTTGCGGTCTCGATGGGCAGGATAATTTGTATACATAGTATTTGCAGATTCGGTAACACAGACCCGCTTGGGTATCGATTTGGCTCCGGTTCAATTGGTAATCAATTGGTTACTTCAGCCGTAATAATAGCAGATCGGTCTATATAAGATCCGCTTTGGGTTCTCGATTTGGCTGGTAACTTTGAAGTATTATCTATGGAATTAGGTCGTCGGCAGATCGGTATAAGGTCCGCTTCGGGTCTAGATCGGGCTGGTAATGTGGTTAGTCCTATATGTGGTGGTAGCTGTGCCAGCAGATCGATATAAGATCCGTTTCGGGTCTCGATTGACTGTGTTTAATTGAATGGATGTGGTATTTTATCACGCAGATCGTTTACAGATCCGATTTGGGTCTCATTGGCGGTTTTTAATTGTTAATTATTTGTAGTACTTTATGTTCAAGGGGAGCTGTCAGCGATCGGTATTATAAGATCCGCTTTGGTCTCGATTTGCCTTGTAAAATTATGTAATGTTATGGCTATTTTATGCGACAGATCGGTTTGTATCATAAGTTCTTTTCTGGGTCTTGTTTTGCAGGGCTAGATTCATAGATTATTAGTGGGTTACGTCATGAATAGTATTTTTTTAAGCAAAGTATAGATGATGGTGGGGAAGGCGGAAAAATGCCTTGAAATTTTGCTAATATTTTGATGTTATATATATATGTCAAGCCATAGGAATTTAGACACGGTGGAGGTTTAGGAAGAACTGGCCCTGTCCAATTGTACGGTCCGATGGCAAATGATACCTTGTTTGGTGCTCTTCCAGGAAATGGCTTCCTAGCCTTCCAATGAGGTCTGGATACAGATAAATATGGTAACCTTAAAAGGCTACAGGCTACATATTTGTCAGACCAGTTAAATATTTAGCAATTCAGGTTCACTTCTGCATGTATGCAAATGATTTGTTTTGAAAGCAATAAAACTGACCTTGTGGTCCTGCATGTGACAGATGCTCAGTTGCAATCCGGTTGTGAGAATGCCTATTTTTTTAGCTCTGTGGACAACAACATGGATTATTGTGGTCATAGATTTTCCATTAAGTGTCTGAACTTTTGATCCACTTTAATGTCTTTTAACTCAGGGTGCAATAATATTTCCAAAACTGCAAGTCTTGTTTATTTGATGTGGTTTGATATCAGAAACGACATCCATGATGCTCTGAAACAACGTTAATCGAGTTATTAAATTTAACTGACACCGACACTTATCATCAGTTGTTTTAAAATAAGCTTTGTTCCTTTTTAATTTTCTTCAATGCATACTTGCATTGTACATAACTGGCCGTTGTGTTAAGGTCATTGAATCGGACCAAACCGATTCATTAGAACTTCAGTAAAAACAATACATACGTAAATCTCGTAAAAAATAACTTGTAAAACAAATTACATGTTAACCGTGACATTGTCAAGAAACATTTCTTTGGAAGTACTTGCAACTTTCAATGTAAATATTAATATCAATTTTGAAATAATCAGAGTGGAAAATAAGAGATACATCAATGTTTCAATATAGAAATGATGTAATAATTGATTGTACCTGAACAAACATTTGAAAAAAAAAATGCAATGAAATTAAATAACTATGTTTTTAAATAAATAAAAACAAATAAATAAATAAAAAGTCTTTACTATGATAGCATCCATTTATGAACATGGAATATTCCACATTGGCAAGTCTCTAGATGTACTCAATTTCTTGAAATAACATGCTTCAGAATTCATCCCCAAAACCACTCTTTCCTCCACCAAAACACAAGTCTTTCGGCCCTGAAAAAGACTTCAATTTCCATTGCACTCACAATGCAAAAGGCAGTACCTACCCTCAATACGTACACACTTACTGTCTTCTGTCCACGCATTTTGGACCCCTCAAAGTTAGACCTATTTTAATATACAGACTCACGTCTGATAATTATCAAGTCCGAATAAACATCCAATTGATGGCGCGTGCTTCGACGGTACTTACATGTATAGGCTCTTGTAGGTTTCATCTCAAACACCACATAAAACAGCGCAATCAAGGGTAAAGGTTTTAAATTCCATATTTGGTGAAAGTAGTGACTGATACATGTGTTCTAGATTTTATTATGTTCTATCGATGTATAAAAACAGATAAACGAGTATGCTTTCTCAATTTCAGTTCCTGGATACATGGGGTGTTTTGAAATACAGGGGATCACTGAAAATCATCAATCGGACAATATGGCAATCAACATCTGCCGCAAGCATTGCAGAGAATACAACTACACGTATGCCTTTCTGCACAAAGGTGATAGTTGCTTCTGCAGAGAGAACGTTGACTCAGCAAAATTGGGAGATGCTGAATGTAATGAAACTTGTCTTGGAAACGGTTTAGAAGTATGTGGTGCTGAGAACAGAGCTTCAGTGTATGACGGTAACAAAATTGTTTTTTAAATAAACATTAAAAATAACAATTGATGTAAATATGTAATATTCTCAATGAGTATACAGAACGAAATATTATCTGTAATATTTCTTTTTATATTGCGATTTACTCCATAATACTGTCTACCATTTAGGATAATTAATCTGTTATTTAAGTTTTTATATATTATGCAATTAGGGCAAAGGATGGTTTTAGCAAAAAAAAAATGCTAAAGCCTGCCCGTCGTACAAATCGACTATAGTTCCAAATGACTTGCAACTGTATTCCGCTTTCAATAAATTCCCCAGAGTGAATTTTATGGGCAGTCGAATGCGTCAAAATGTGATTAACATGCTTGAGATAGTGCAAAAATGCAAGAGTTGTATGAAATTTAAAAGGTAGTGCATAAACTGCGTATGATAGGGTAAAATTTCTTATGGGGTAGTTACAAAAATAAAAGGTAACGTTAAAAAAGTAGTGTTAAAAATGCGTATGGTAGTATAAAAGCATATGAGGTAGTTCGGAAAAAACGAAAGGTAGTGTACAAAATGCGTATGGTAGTGTTAAAAGCTAATACGGGGTACTTAAAAAAGTAGTGTTTACCAAATACATGTCATCTAAATGAAGCACCACTTTAAATTTACATGACGTGTATTCTTTTATCTGACTTGTCTTCATTTACATGACGTGTATTCATCTATCTGATATGTCTTCATTAACATAACGTCTATTAATTTGGCTAACATAGGGAGAAATTCAAAGATCCTACCTCATTCTTCTTTACTGCCCTGCTCAGCCCTCCACTTGGCTCCCTCTAAGACGGATGCAGGCTTGTGTTCTCTTTTTCATTTCAACATTTCAATAATCGACTTGCGAACCATTCTTGTCCGTCGGATGCTTGCAAAGGCATCGGTTATTCTGTTGCAAAGATCTCCAGATTTGACTCCGCTAGACTTCGCCCCATGGGGAACATTAAAAAGTGAAGTGTATGCACAGGGACCACCAGCAAACTTGACAGAACTTCGCAACAGAATCAATAACCGCTGCCTTTGCAAGCATCCGACGGACAAGCAGTGGCGTAAATTTCTTTTTGACATTGGGGGGGGGGGGATGGGGTTGATGAAAACTTAGGAATGAAACAGTGTTTGCTGGAAATATCTATCACTAGCAAATGTGCCCGCGAAGCGCGCTAAAAATTTTGCCATTTAGAAGCTAAAATCGTTAAATGTAATTGTAATTAGAACAAAATGCGCGCAAAGCGTGCGGAAATTTACCATTTTTAAACTATTATGGTAAAATATATGGTTATTTTTGGTCAAAAACACATGAACGGGCATCACCATTGGGGGGGATGATCGTATTGACCATCCCCCCTTCATCAAAATATTGGGGGGATATATCCCCCCCCCCCTCCCCCGGGATTTACGCCTATGCGGACAAGAATGATTCGCAAGTCGATTATTGAAATGGAAAAGAGAGAGCAAGCCTGCATCCGTCTTCATGGTCAAAAAGGCAGCCAAGTGGAGGGCAGAGCAGCGCAGAAAAGAAGAATGTGGCAAAATCTTGAAATTTCTAATAAATGAAACTAACCTTTTCAATATCAGAACTGACCTTTGTCGCAAAAACAAAAGAAGCCATAAACAAAAGAATGTGCTTGGAGAATATGTATTGTCTAAAGGAAGCTAAAAGAGTAACAATCCGTGGACAAAATAAAAAATTGGTACAAATTTTCAATTGGCCATAACTCGGTCAAAATGTGTCCTTTTGGAAATTTTTTTTCGGTGTCGGAAACCTAACGAAATGCACTTTTCAGATGTATATTAATCTTCTTTACAACATCGTTAGATCAAAAGCGCGCCACTGTTTAATATAATTAACCTTGATTGGGTCACTTGTTAAGTGCTATACCAAAGCACAGAAAGCTTGGCCCTGGGCCAAATTCTCAAATTACATTTCATCCTCATTTTGCTCATAATTTCGTAGACACGTAGTACAATTTGTGTTGCAATAGATCAAAGTCCATATTAGCGAAAATGTCATTGGTTTAGTTCTGACATTGTCTTCAGTGCACTTGACGGTCTTAATATATACAATTCTTCAAAACATTTCCCATCACATGAGCTATCGGAAACTCGTGTCACATCGCATTGCTCTTTTCGGGTTTTCCCTGATTGTACATGCACAACCCCGTGCAGTTATTGTTTGGAATAGATCACAAGACAAGCTAATGTGCATGGTGTGACGTCGTAATCAGCACGTCGCGCCTCGCTTTGTTGGTGGTTTGGTTTGGGGCTTCTTTGGCGTGTGTATCGCAATAGAGTTGCGGTGCCCGGCGGCAAACCTAGACTCCTTTATAAATATTGTTGTGTGTCCGGTAAAAGTTTGTTCGTGTAGAGGACACTTTGAGGGTTCTTCTTTTTTGAGACACCCGGTATTATGTATTTAGAAGGAGATGACCTATATGCATGATTCTAGCAGAATCTATGACGAAGCGAAACTCAATTCAATGCACGCGAGGATCAAGCAAATGATACAACCCGAGAAAATTATTAGACAAATATTATAAGGAAACTCGGAGAAACGGGCGAACATTGAATTAAATAAAGACGAAAAATACACGGTCTCGAACCCGGTCCTCTCGCTATCTGAGCGTGAGATTTACCACTTGACCACAGAGAACTGTGTTTACATAGATACCAGAGAAACGATCGCTAATGTATCTTTATTTTTAGAGTTTCAAGCGGCCGTAATTATATATTATGTATTTAGAAGGAGATGACTTATATGCATGATTGTTGTAAAAATCACTTACGTGCAACACTTAGGTGCGCTGGCCATCTCCAGGGAAAGATTAATAAATATTCATCTTTGTCTACCTGGAGAACTAAGTAGTTAAAATTAAAAACTGCTATCGGCTAGGAAAGTGAGGGACACTTTTCGGACCTAACACCTCCAGATAATATATCTATCACTCCTCTACCAATCCTGTTTTGATAGCTCAGTTGGCAAGAGCGCTGTCCTGGTATTTCGGAGGGCGCCGGTTCGAATCCGGCCAAGCGCAGTTGGTTTTTTTCTCAACACTGGCCATCTCCGGGGAAAAGATTAATAAATATTCAATACACTCCCGTCAATTAAACTGTTATTGCGTTTCTAAATTTACATTTACATACCCGAAATTCAAATGCATTGCGTTTATAATCTTTATATTCGAATCACGAAATAACTCCTCTAGAGTCATTAATGCTTTGATTCCTCTTCCGGGTCGGTGTGTTTTTGTGTGGTTGCGTGCCTGTGTGCGTGTTGGTCTTTGTCAATGTGTGTTTATGTGTGTGCGCTTGTGCGCGCTCGTGTGTGTGTATTTACAGGATATACGAGAGTAGACGATCTTGATTCATCCATCTATATCCAACCTATTAAATATCAATAACGTGCATTCGCTGCCATAACTGTTGATTACTTATCTAGTTACCACGGGCTTATGTGACGATCCTTTGAATGGAACTGGCACTTACTATTTTGGTGACATTTATGATCTGGAATGCAGCGAAGGAATGGAACCTGTTAACCATATATCTATTCAGTGTATTGTGGGAGATTCATCTAATGAAATGAAGTGGAGTGACGATTTTCCAAAATGCACAGGTAATACTTGTTGTTTCGTTGTTATTAAAATAATGATTGCTACATTCTGTTAAAGTTTTGCTTTGATA